>PVJS01023242.1:0-29805 GCA_004027185.1 Glis glis | reverse complement strand
GAGAGAGCTGAGGCTGGCTGCGAACCTGGATCCTCCAGTCTCCGCCTCCCAAAGTACTGGGATTACAAGCGTGCACCACCATGCCCGGCTTGTTGCTCATTTTCTTCAGCATCAGTTAGAGAAATTTCATGAAGAGTAAAAAACACCTTATGAAGGGTACTCGACAAGACACACTGCTAAAAAATTCCACATGAGCTTCTGTCGATGGGGCTTTGGCTTCATGGAAGATGAAGTAAACACCATCTAGGTAAGAAAGTGAACAATGTGTGGGCAAACTAGAGAAAGTTCGATGTCAAACAGTAAAATGACATTAACCATGGAGGCTCAAATTGTTACATGTGTCTAGCTATGAATCAGCAGGTTACCGTTTTTAGAAAGGATGGACCTTTTGTCCACTGTAAAGAATTTCATATATGGTGAATGTATGTTAATTATTGTGGTATAATGAAACCATCCCCAAACTCAGTGTCTTCACACAGTAAGCGTTTAGCATTGCTCATGAGTTTATGGTCTGATGGACATTTCTTCTGGTTGTAGTTAGGGATAGGGTCTCAGCTAGTGTATGGTCTATTGGACATTTCTTCTGGTCTCAGCAGTCTCTGTGTGTCAGCTAGTGTATCTGTCAGCATTCTTGCAGCCATAGTCTAAATATCTGACAACATAACTTAGAGGAAAGAAGATTTATTTTCTTAGAGTTTCTGGCTCAGTCCATGTGAGGCTGGGGACCATGGATCTCAGGGCATGGAGGTGGGAGGTGGAGGGAGAACACATGGGCTGTGCTCTTTACATCACAGAGGTCCAGAGTGGGCAGGGAAGAAGGGGAACCATTTATATCATCCCCAAGGCCGTACCCCAAGGGATCACTTCCTCCAGTACATCCTACCGGCCTACTGGGTACCACCCAGGTAAATTCATTACAATGGATTTATCCACTTCTGGGATTAAAACCCTCATGACTCAATTACATCAGCTCCAAACATGAATTGAGCTCTTTAAAGGATATTTTATATTTAACTATAACAGGTAGGCAGCTCTGATGATCTGAACTGGGCACTCCTGTGTATTCCAGGGTGAACTCTGTTAGGTTGGTGTAGAGCAGCTTTGGCTGGGATAACTAGCCTCTCCCCCACATGGCTTTCCATCCTCCAGCAGGCTAGTGCAGCCTTTCCCCAAAAGTGTTTAAGTTCAACTGTTCAAAAGAGGGGTCAAAAAGAGTGGCAGCCTCTTGAGACCACACCTTGTCCTTGGCACATCATCATTTCATTTGCATTTTTTAGGCCAAACCAAGTCACAGGGCCAGACTACAGAGTTTCAGAGCAAAGGGTGTAGATGTAGAAAGGACTTAACTGGTGCCTCAATGTAACCAATTCACTGTGATGCATGAGTGTACGTTCATAAATATGTGGACAGCACAGAATTAGGTAGAGTAAGAAGGAAAAAGTTCCCCTTGACCTCCTTCCTTTCTACTTTCTTCCCAAAGTCACACTAGTGACAATTTTCTGTATTCTTCCAGACCTTTATGTATATATCCATACATAGGGATAGGAATATGTATCTACCCTTGATCATATGGATAGTTCTGGATAAAATTTGTAGCATATTTTTTAACTAAATGTTCATTTCAAAATACTTAAAAATATAGAAAACATGGAAAAATAAAATACAAACTTTTGAACCCATCACTCTGATGAATAGAAACATTTGTAATGTAATTACATCAGATATTTTCCGTTTATAAAGAAATGAAATACCACAAACGGAATATCCCTTCATTTATTTATTAATTGCTCCTTGCTTATGAGGATTACCATTATAAACATGTTTTCAAGGAATATCCATGCCATGTCTTCCTTTACACATGTCAGAGTTTCCCTAGGTAAATGTCTACATGTGTAATTTCTGGGATTTAGGGTCTCTGCATTTTCACCTTTAATAGATAGTGCCAATTTGCTCCCCAAAGATTTGTTCCTGACACCCTTTCCCATTAGTATGGTAATAAAGCTTCCCTGCATATTAAGTTACAATTGATATCAAACTTTTAGATATTTTTCAACCTGATAGATGTGAAATGACATCACATTCCCAGTCCCAGTCATTTTACATTTCTCTGATTATTCCTGAAGTTGAGCATCTTCTCATATACTTCTTAATTTTAGAATCTTTTAGGCCGGGAGTGGTGGCGCACGCTTGTAATCCCAGTACTTTGGGAGGCGGAGACGGGAGGATCCGGGTTCGCGGCCAGCCTCAGCTCTCTTTCTTTCTCTCTCTCTGTCTCTCTCTCTCTCTACTTAGTGAGGCCCTCCGCAACTTCGTGAGACCCGGTTTCAAAATAAAGTATAAAAAATAGGGCCGGGGGTGTGACACAGAGGTAGAATGCCCCTGGGTTCAATCCCCGGAACCGGAAAAAAAAATAGAATCTTTTATGTAGTGAAATATCAGTACATATCCTTGTTTACTTTTCTTTTAGATTGTTTGGCTTTTCCTTATTGATTTTTATACTTTATATATTTTTGATACTAATTCTCTGTGTCTTATTTATATCCATTTATTCTCTTTCAGTCTATGGTTTGTCTTTCAACTTAGTTTATATTATCTTTTGTTTATCAAGGTCATAATAAAAACGTTGGCAAAACTTTTTCTATTTTCTGAAGCAGTTTGAATTTAGGGCGAAATCTCACTTCTAAATTTCTTTTTACTACAGTTGTAGCGTATTTAATGCTTTTTGTATTTGGATGAAAATTAAGCTTTGCTTCAGCCCCTTGGGCTGCAGTGGTTTTTTTTTTTTTTTCCAATGTTCTCATCAAGGGCCAGGCAACCCTTCTGGACTAGTTGTAGTTCTCCTGTAGGCCAAGGCCCAAGCCCAGAGCTCCAGGCCCAGCCTCTAGGGCTCATACTCTTGAATAATACATCTTTTGCTTGCTGCACACAGCCCCAACTCAAATCCTTGACTTTTACTTCTCTATTTATGGCTTCTGAGAATCTTTCTTTTTAAGTTCAGATTATATTAAAATATTTATTTCAGTTACAGCCAATCCATTCTTTAGTGTTGGTGCTCAGAAATGTCCATATTAGCTAGTCTCTCATGTTGGTAGGGAATTCTCTGGAGAGGTTTAACATCCACATCCATGATTCTGATGGGTACTGTTAGTATCTCTTGGGTATAATACTGGTCTCAGGACCTGAACTCTACTTGCATGCTAATGGATTTAGCCCAGGAAAGAGGTCAGCTGAACTATCTGGAAAGATACATAAAGTACTATTGATAAATGTTTTCAGATCAGGCATTTTATGTTTAAACTTTCATCAAGCTCATGGGTGAAATGAGTCCTTTAGAAAGAAAAATATTCAGGCTGTGCTTTCCTTAGACAAGTTAAAAGCTCTTTTGGCAAATATTTGACAAATGTCTAAATTAATCCTTATACCAATGTAAATTTGTCCATTTGTTTACTCTTTATTGAGCTCAATGCCAATCCACACCCCTCTGTAGTACTTGTTCTGTGAACATAACTCTAGAGGCTGATTTTCAGCCACCTCACCACCTTGTACACACACAGTCTCAACAAGAGAGAGGGGAAAAATGGATCAGGTTTCATCATGAATTCTCCCAAGAGATCTCCCACCCTGTGAAAATCACACAGAGGCTGGGCCAATGACTTAATGTATTTGAGATGGAGACTACCACAGGCTCCCAAAATCCACCAATCTCTGTATAAAATGATCTGTAAACCTTTGCCAGCTTCGATCTTATCCCTATAACAGGGATCTGAGATTTGAGGACCTTGTACTTGCTTATCTCCTGTTAGTGCCCTCTATACCTGTCTCTTTAACATTATCTGTGGCTACATTTCTCTGCTAATGCCCACAAAATCAGGACCTGCCCTGAGTCCACAGTTCTTGGCTGCTTACTCTGAGAAGTGAAGAGGGAGGAAGCCTGACTCAGAACCCTGAGCCCTGGTTGAGACTGAATTCTGGCCTCTCCCCTTGCGTGATTGTGACCAATCTGACTTCTGAATTCCTGAAAACTTGGAGGCTCCGACCAAGTATTTGTCAGTTCTTCAAACCTTTCCTGGCTTCATTCATGAGCTCCAGGATCCCATATATATGCCAATCCAAGAAGCTCTAGAATCTCGCTACTTGAAGTACTACTCCAAGGACCTAGCAACTTTGATATCACTTGGGAGCTTCTTAGATGTGCAGAATCTCAGGTCCCTCCCAAGACTACTAAATTAGTATATGCATTTTCATAAGGTCTCAAGTGATTTATGTACCTTGTTCTACCTAACTGAATTTCAACTCAGTCTTAGGTATCAGTATCAGTGAGAGTCTTTTTTTTTTCAAAGTATGTACCATACAACATGATGAGGGTAGCCCCCTTCACTCATCCAAGGAGAATGAACTCTGATGACCAGTGCTCATGAATCTGTGCTACAGGTGTGTTATAGGTAGATATAAAATGTCCCCTAAAGAGCTCATTTATTAATGTTTGGAGTTAATATAGTTGAGTCTTGAGGGTTGTAATCTCAGCAGTGGATAAATCCATTGTAATGGATTTACTTGGGTGGTGGCCTGGGCTGGTAGGGTATGGCTGGAAGGGGTGGGTCCCTGGGGGGGTGGCCTTATGGTTCCTCCCTCCCCTGCTCACTCTCTTGTTTCCAGTCTCCATGATATGAAGACCACAGCTCATGTGCTCTCCCTCTCTCCACCTCCTACCACCATGCCCTGAGATCTGTGGTCCCCGGCCTCACATGGACTGAATCTGAAACCATAAGAAAATAAATCTTCTTTCCTCTAAGTTATGTGGTCAAGTCTTTAGATGAAAGCTGTGGAGAAAGCTGACCGGAACAAGGTGGAAGCCTGGCTCTCAATTGGGTGTATCACAGAAAGAAACAGAGATTAAAAACCAATGAGTCCTGTCTTCACTGTGCCTGCTTCTGACCTGGCCCACAGCCTGATTCTTTGGAGCTAAACAACATTTGCTCGCACCTCCCCAGTCCTGCTTGTGTTGGGGACCTGCATTCACATATTCCTCATGGTTCCTACCTCCCCACTGCACACTGGGTGAGCAGCCTCATGGAGCAGAGTGTTTGGCTTATTGTCGCTGAACCGAGCAAATGTCCACCCATGACAGGTTCAGGACCTTGGCCTTATTAGCACTGACCTCCAAACTGAGCTTGTTATTGCGATGTTCCTTGTTAGCTAATGAGTACTTAAGCACCCACTGCTTCCAATTATAATGAATTATTGGCAATATGGTCTCAGCCCTCAAGCAACTTTCTCAGTCTGAAATGGGAAAATGCTATAAGAAAGGGAGAACAAAGGACATGCAGAATGGAAAAAATATAGCCTATAGACCTGCAAGGTGGTTATCTTACACCACATGTAACTATTTCATCATCAGGAAATGTTGGCATTTTAAAAATAGACATATTCTTGATAATAATGATGGGCCTCCATACTCATACTATCACTTTATTGAGAGTTTATTGAGATGTTTAGGGATTTGTTTGCTCATATAATCAAATCATCCAGAGTAGATTTTCAGCTTGAAAATTTTAACTGTCCAGTGAAATCACCTCCTTAAGTTTATTACCCAGAAAACAACTCATGAGGTTAACTGGCTTTACTGATTTTCTGATTTTTACTCCAACTTGGATGAAAAAAAAGGATTATGGAAAGATATGTCAAAGTGCATTTCAATTATAAACAAAATTTCATTTTTTATTTTTAAAAAGTTTTTATTTATTTTTGCAGTGCTGGGGATTGAACCCAGGGCCTCCTGCATCTTAGGCAGGCTACCACTGAGCTACATCCTCAGACTTAAGATTTCATCTTTTTTAAAGAAAGGGAAAGTTTATCTTATATATTTGGTTTTTTTTTTGTGGCACTGGGGATCGAACCCAGGGGCATTCTACCTCCGAGCTACACCCCTGGCCCTATTTTTTATCCTTAATTTTGAAACCGGGTCTCACAAAGTTGCGGAGGGCCTCACTAAGTAGCTGAGGCTGGCCGCGAACCCGGATCCTCCCAAGTACTGGGATTACAAGCGTGTGCCACCACGCCCTGCTATCTTATATATTTGGAAGATATAAGAATGGAGATACTTGCCAATAGATTTTATTCTTAAGTAACTATTATTTTAAATTAACTTGATTTTTGTTTTTTGTAATATAGATTATTTGTCAATGTATTGACAAATAGCTTCGGCAACCCCTATTGCATTTGAATCTTATCTGCCATTTTTCTGGAAGCAAAAGTGAACTATTTTACATAAATTACATAAATTTGTCCTGCTAATGGAATAGATTCAAATAAATATAATTTCTTATGTTTCTAGGAAGGGCTTTAATTTGCTTGCTTTGTTTGTAGCAAAATTCCATTTCAGAAAGTGAGGAATTAGGGTTTGTTCCTATTGAGGTTGAAGAGACTCACTGACTTTGGCCAGTGTTTCCTAAGCATGTGGTGAAGGTAATGCAGGGTACTGGGAAGGCTCTATGGATGGAATAGGCATAGGACTGTTCTCCAAAATCTTGAGGGAGAGTAGGGAAGAGAAAACATGGTGTGAACCCTTTTAATATGTGGTTGTCATTAATTGTCATGGGAGAGTTGAAGAGAAGAGCCACAGCTGTTCAGAGAAGGGCTCTGTGGAGCAGGGAATGAGTGAGCTCCGTTTGGCGGGTGGTACAATGTGAGCGTGGGCTCACAGTCGTGGAGAAGATGAACCCTGTGCCTCATTATCATGGTCTTTGTCTCAAGATATGTGCAAACAAATAGAAAACTGGCCAAGCAAGCAAATCATGGTATACAAAGTCCCCTTTTCAATAGTGTAATCTGTAATGATTACATGGTGGCTCTGGCTCTAGGCTGGGCACTTGGCTGGGACAGCCAGCCAAGCAGTGAACGGTCCAACTGGACAAAGTTGAAAGCATCTTCAAAGGAGCAGAAAGGACCAAAAAAAAAAAAAATCCAAAGTAA
The DNA here is from genome assembly GCA_004027185.1 of Glis glis. Taxonomy (NCBI): domain Eukaryota; kingdom Metazoa; phylum Chordata; class Mammalia; order Rodentia; family Gliridae; genus Glis; species Glis glis. The sequence goes on along the minus strand of PVJS01023242.1, from coordinate 22,833 downwards.
CAATCATAGAAGACAGCCAAATCTGTACAAGGGAACATTATAGCCTAGCCAGGAATCCTAGAATAAGACTATGTGCACCTAAAGCCACCCAGTAGAGCACTTCAAGTCTTTAATTTCATTTTTGATTACTAGATGATCCAGGGCCCTTGTCTGTATGGTGAAAACACAGATAATGGTTCTGGTCTTAATTCTGCCACCACAGAGCAATGTCACCTGGTTCCTGCATACTCCCCTGGGGCTTCAGTGATGAAGAGTGGCAATATTGCCTTTTCATGACGTGCCCAGAGGTGTCACCAGATGTAGCCAAGATGGTTCCAGGGGCTGTGGCAGCAGGGACGGGAAGCAGATGAACTGTGAAGCCACCCAGCAGGCAGCTCCACAGCTGAGAAAAACTCAGCTTAGAAAATTGGGTCAGACTGGGGTGGTGACTATAATCAGAAATGTGTGAGAAGAAACACTATAAACATGTTATCCTGGGAAAAATTGATTGTTTTAAAGATAAAGATGAAACAAAGGATTAAAAGAAGCAATGGTACATGTCTTTAGCCCCGATGGAAATGGGATGAGGAATTACAATTGCAGATGGGGGAGGAATGGTTCTATTTTAATCCAGAAAAGAAGAGGCTCATTTTCCCTTCAGTTTCAAGCATTTTTTATTTATTTATTTTTTTTAGTTTCAGGTTTATCTCCATGCTATGGGTGAAAGAGAAAGGCTCCTGATCCACCCCAGATGTTGGGTTAGCCGGTGACACTAATTGTCCCAATCAACTCCCTGAAGGCTAAGAGGGCATTTTCTTTGTAAACTTAATTTTAGTTTTGTGAGATCATTAAATCTTAGAAGATGCTGGGTGACACACATTGCTCTAATTATGACTTAGCCAAGCCTGATGTGGTCAGCTTGGTTGGATAGAATATGGCACTAATAAGAAACAACATTGTGGATACAATTTCATAGAAGCTATTTTGTTTCACAGAGTAGAAAAATCTATGTTTCAGAATCATCCCATCCTTGGAGAATAGGAGCTCAAAATAGTGCTTTGGGATTAATGAGTGGGAGAGAATGTGCTTGGGGAGTCAGTTGGGGTCCATCAGCCTGATGAGAAAAATAGCACAAAGTACTACAAAGTACCCATGCAGGTACCATCATGTCTTTATTCTAGCCCATGGGAAGGGGGAAGGAAGAAATAAAGCTGAGAACAAGCAATTTTCTTTATAAATATGGACCCCATTGGCCAATACTTGCATTCTTTTCTGCAAAATCTAGTTACATGGCTATTCCTAGTCAGCTACATGAGAGGCTGGGAAATGTAGGACCCGGCTGGGGACATTTGTAGCTCTCTAGGAGTTCCTTACCCAAAGGTGCAACAGGAGAATGGATGCTGGAGTGAATTAGCAGTCTCCGGCACAGTTTACCCCTCTAGCATCCAAGCATCCCTTCCCACCTCCCATCCCATATACAGGGCATGTTCACTTTCTTCCCTGGAGGTAAAGCAAAGTCATTCCATTTACTGCACCCCACTGAGTCCAGGATGTCTGGGAGATGCCCAGGCTTCTCTATCAGGTAACATTTAGCCCCAGTGACCTTTGCAATAAATGATGTGTTATCACCTGTAAAATCTCCCATTTGAAAAAGGAGAGAATAGGAAGCATACCACAGAGGATGGCCAGTAGGAGTTACCTCATTTGCTCGTAGAAACTACTTGTCAGTGCTTGTTAGACCTTGTAGCCACTCTGGACTTACTCTTTGGCTGTGACTCCATGTCCATTGTTCTTAGTGGCCCTTACACTTTGGGGCTGCATCTGTGGTGGGTGTTGGCAAATGTGGCCTTCATGGAAGCTATCCCCCTCTTTACAGCCTGCTTCCTACTAGTGTGGGTTTGAGAGCCCGAGATTTGGTTTAATAATTGAGCAATCACTGGGCTTGTCACCTAGATTTTTTGTTTTCTTTGGCAATCTAGTTTCCTAAAAAATTCCCATCTATTTGCTTCTAGTCTGTTCCATATGAAAATCACCTCTGGCTGTGGTTCTTCAGGCCACAGATGCTACCTTTTTGTTCACCGGGTTCAGTGCACGGCCCATTCTAAACTCAGTCCTTCAGGGCTTCTACCTTGAAGTCCTCTGATGCAGTAGTCTTGGGGAAAGCTCTGGCCGACCTATCTGAATGCTTGCAGCTAAACTGGTTCCCATTATGGGACCTGGGGGTGGGGTCCACAGGAAGTCCTTGAAGTAGGCTCTGAGTGATGGGCTCATCTTCTACTACTTAGGGGAACAGGAGTCTTTTCTATCCGGGGTCACCCGTTTTCCAGCTTGCAGTCTTTGTGTCCTCACCAACCTGTGACGTGGTCTCTTAAGCCGCTGCCAGATATTTTGGTTTTGTTGTAGCACTACCCCACTTCTAGGTAGCAACTTTACACTAGGACACAGGCTTAGCTGCTGTAACAAAGAGACTTAAGTGACTTAGACAAGAGAGAAGTTTACTTTTTCACCTAATGGCCTCCAGATGGGCAGGTAGATGGGGATGGGTCAGGGCTTCTGCTCTGTGACATCCACGAGAGACCAGGTTCCTTCTGTCTGTCACTGGGCTGGGTCCCCGGGACAGCTCTGGACTGCAGCACTGAAGTGTGCTCACACCACTGTGCCCACTTTCCAGACTGCAGGAGAGTGAAGAGGAGGAGGCAGTGTCAGGGTAAGCATGCAAGCATGCCCTAGATGTTATACACATCCTTCCTACTTACACCTCATTGGCCAAGACTGTCCTTAAACCACACCTAGGTGCAGAGGAGGCTGCTGGGAGTGAGGAGGCACAGTTTCTAGTGGGATATCCATGTGCCTAAATAAAATTCAGAGACGTCTACAAGAAATTTGGGGGAATTCTAAAAGAAAGTGAAGAGTAGGTACTGCAGATCCGGTAGTCTGCACCACAACCCTGCCGACCAATTGTACAATGAGGTTAAAACATGATCTGACTCCTGGTAGGCCTTAAATACTTCCTCCTTCATAAGGGACCTATCCATTATGAAAAGTGATAGGAAAGAAAAATTTCCTCTCCTTCCTGTTACTTATCCAGCTCTCCCCTTATGGTTTTACAAGTACAATGTGAATTGAGTTTGAAGAAAAACTATCATAGGACAAGCAGTCAACTATTTTAAGTCCAAATATCCATCATTTTTTGAGTTCCTTTCAGCCAGACACATTGTAATTCCATCACAGAAACGTATCCGTGTGTCTGGAAAGGTGTGCTTATAACTAATTCCAAACTGCACAATTTAAACAGTTTTCATCCTTTCTTAATAATGACATTATTGGCAACCTCGGATGGAATAATTCAGGCCTGGTAGTATTGTGTGCACAAAAGCACCAGGTCTTACTAAAACTACCTTACGCTTGTGGGTGAAAATGTAAAAATGAGCTCGGGGTCAGCTCACCCACACTGAATCTCTGTTGCCCCTGAAAACAGTGAACTCGTGGACAGAGCTGCTTTCCAATTTATTTTGGGGAATGAAAGTGAGTTAAAGTGAATGAAGGACGCACTGAAGAGGCACCACACCTGGCAAGGTGCATCAGGCTGGAAGATGTAGTTTGCATCTTATACATATGTATTGTTTTCGGATATTGTAAGTTCTATCTGGACACTCAAAAGCAATTTCCTCTTTATCCTGGTTGAACTCTGCTACCATCCCTAACACACAGTTGTAAAATTAATTTTCGAGGCTGCGCGAGTGTGCACGCACGTGCCTTTGCCTCCTCCTCTATTCTCTGGGTCCAGGAGTAGCTACAGTTCTGATGCTCTGACCCTTGACCCGTCCTGGCATTGAAATTGTTGCTCTCCTCTCCATTCCCATACAGCATGTCCTCAGGGCTCTGATACTACACTTTGCCAGTTTTCATTGCTGCCTTCCTGCTTGGGTATGGGAGATCGCTGTTGCTGGTGTGTTTGGATTTCCTAGTATCTCTGCCACGTTTTCTGTTTGTATCTCTTGCTTCTGAGCAAGGCAGCATCGCAGTCATGTTATGAACTCTGCTTTCATTCCCTTCTCTTCCTTATGAATCTTTACCATTGAAATCTCCCTGTTCAGCCCCAACCCTTGGGTTGCTTAAAGTGATCCATCACAAGCATGATATTTTTTTGTAGTTTCATGTTTTGTTTATAAAAACACATGCAAATCTTGCATTCTAAGGCACAATTTATCCATTTGTTTCAATAAATGAATGATTTAAATGACTCTCAGTTAAAACATTTATCTTCCTCTCCTTCCAATCTTTAAGAAAACTTAATTTGCAAGAAAATAAGCCATGATTATCCTGTGGTTTTGCACCATCATTTGGCACATGCTTCCAAACCTCCAGGGAGTCCAAATATTGCAGTTCGAGTAACCTATTTTCTTAGCCAAAGAAACTGAGCTCTAACTGTGGGATCTGTGCTAAAGGATGCTGTTTTTGAAGGGCACCTTTTTCTCAAAAGCCTAAGAATTGGGCTAAGAATTGGGTCTATGAGGTTACCCCTCATAGACCCAAGCCAACCAACAGTTCTACTTTCTAACCATGTCTCCTTTGACCCATGTCCATGTGTATTGCTTCTCTCCTGACCTTCACTGCAGGCACAAAGGACCTTGAGATTTCTATCTCTGGCCCTAAGAGTAACATACTGTTTAGTGGTCCTTTGACTTTCTTGTCTCCAGTCGTTTGAAGCTACATTTTATTCCTTTGCCTTTCAAGTTTTCTCTTTGTATTGCTACTTTTTTTTTCTGGCCTAGAAATTACTGGTATATTCATTTTTAACTCTGTGGCTTAACCTCTGTGTATACCATTATTAAAATCAATTTTCAAAAAGTCATAAGCATGCTGTGGCGAGCCATCACCAAACGTTTTTATGAATGATTTAGAGTGGGGCTAAATAATTACATTTTGTGGCCCGAAGACTCTCAGTTGATAAGTTAGAGGGATAAACTCTTTCTTTGCCTTTCTTAAATATATGCTGGGATTATGTAATTTTTAATAAATTTTATAATGCAAAAGCATTTTGATAGCAGAGTTGAAGACTCTGGGGGATTTTGCTTCTACCCACATGTCTCTAAATTGGCCTCCTTCAGAAATGGGGAAGTATCTGACTCAGTTTAAGTATGAGGGTGATGAGTGGTTGTGCAGGGCAGACAGAAAGAATGATGTGAGTGAACATGTCCCCACACATGCACGAAGGGCTTATGAGTGACACAGTACAGAGTGATGACCTACTCCCTCCCTCCACATACACTCCCTAAACTTTCTTACTTCCCAAACACTGTGCTACATCCCTGAGGGGCAGAGGATGAAACAGTTGGGGTCCCTGCTCCCAGGATCTGCTGAGCGTTCCCCATGTTTACCAAGTACTTTTTACTTGCTGGCCATTTTTTGTATCCTTCATCTATACTCACCCTTGACCTTTACAGTAACAAGATGAAACATGGATTATATTTACAACTAGGAAGCATCAAAACCCTAATATCTTTTCTACATAGCACAGAGCCTTGACTTCCACACTGTCCTGTTACATAATCAACCAATAGGTACAGAATTTTCAGCCTAAACTGTAAGTGCTAAGAAAGAAGAACCCAGGATGCTAGGAGAAACTAATTGGGAGTAGTCAAGGATGCTCTGGGTTCAGAGAAGGCCAGTTGGAGCGAGTAAGGTAGGGATGGAAGACAGACTGGGCCAAGTCCAAGAGCTAGGCATATTCTGTTTTTACTTGGACAGAGAAAATTTCTGGTTAACCTCCATCCAATCACTAATGTCTACACTCTAACTTTCCAGGGTGCACTGTTTGCTCACCTTGCTCTTCACATCTGTACTACTGTATGTGAGCTAAGGGAGTCCTCTACTCTCTTACATTTAGCCTTGGAGCCCGCCCCTTTTAAGACGCTTTATTGAGAGGACGTAGGGAAATGTGTTTCCATTCATTTCATCCTGCTGGGGGCTAATCCATACTGTAGCTGTGTCTGGTATCGACATGATTCTGAGGACCTCATCTCTCCCACTGTGTGAGGGTGGATCATTCTAAGAGATCACAACACATGATTTGTTTTTTTTTTTTGCGGTACCGGGGATTGAACACAGGGGCGTTCTACCTCCGCGCTATGCCCCTGGCCCTATTTTTTTATACTTTATTTTGAAACCGGGTCTCACGAAGTTGCAGAGGGCCTCACTAGGTAGAGAGAGAGAGAGAGAGACAGAGAGACAGGGAAAGAGAGAGAGAGAGAGAGAGAGAGAGAGAGCTGAGGCTGGCCGCGAACCCAGATCCTCCAGTCTCCGCCTCCCAAAGTACTGGGATTACAAGCGTGCACCACCACGCCCGGCACAACACATGATTTCTCAGGGAAAAAAATCTTGAGGTCTTACCCTGAGAGTCATGCCCATTCTGGTTTAGCTTTTCCTGGATAGGGATAGGGCTTCCTGCCCCCAGAACTCTCTCCGATAGACCTCTTAATCTCTTGCTTCTTGATACTGGATAATTCCACAACTCAAACTCCCTTTCTTTCCATTTCATCACCAGTTTAGTCTAGTCCAGTATTTTCAGGACTCCATCTCCACTTGTTTTCGTTGCTTCTCTGGTCTGAATCATACAGGTTCGTTTTTGGCAGTCCTTTGGGATTTCTCTTCCTTATGTGACTTGATAATATTCGCTCCTGTCTGGACACAAAAAGTGACCATTCTTTTCACATATCCTAATTTGTAAGACTTTCACGAAAGTCATTTTAGATAAGTGCAATTCATTAAACTTTATTACAAATCTCCAAGCACTATGTATATTATTTGTGTGGTATCTTTTGGACTCAATAATATGCCTTTGTACGCATACCTGTTTATTTTCCCTTGCTAGGTTATATACTTTTATTTAAGGGCGAGAGCTATGCCTTTTCTTTGTAAGTCTTCTACAGCGTCTTTTATGTTGACCAAATGTGAATACCCAAAAAGATTTCTTAAGTAACTAATACCATGTTAATTCTTGATTCAATTGTCTTATAATTTTCTGTGTGGTGCCAGCCTTGACATTGTCAGCTAAAAATACGTCCTTTATTTAATATTAACTAAGAATAAATGATATGTGCATTGATTGACTTTTCTCACTTTTTTACTTTTGGCATTAAGAGTATTCACCTCTACATACCGTGGATTTCCACTGCCCTTAAAACAAATGTCCAAGCTGGGCACGGATGTCCTCACCTGTGTTCCTAGTTATTTGGGAAGCTGAGACGAGACGATCACTTGAAGCTGGGAGTTTGAGACCAGCCTGGGAAATATAGTGAGAACCCACTACAAACAAACAAGCACAACAGATCTTTAAGGATAGACTATAGTTAAAGCCAAACTAAGCAGAGTAGTTGGGAGGGTTGACCCTAGATCATCTTAAGTTGCTTCCTGACTAAGATGCTATTTTAAAATGTAGAGGAGAAATTAAAGATAGGTAGAAGGAATGTAAACAAAGTGAGTATAACATGAGGCCCTGGAATTTGTTGTGAGAAGGTCAATAGTTGTTTCCCACCATGTTAGATGCAAAGTGCGGTGTGATGCTCTCAAAGCAACCAGGATAAATTATTAAGTATTTGTAATTTATTACACACTTCAGAGAATAATATATTGCAATGTGAGTTGATGCCACTGAGCAGCGCTGGCTGGAGCGTTTGTCTCGGTGTTGTGTAGGATTGTCTGAGGAAACAATGGACTCATTAGTAACTCAGATTCTTACAGGAGCCTGTGTTTTCCTTCTTATCGGGTTTCTTTCAACATCAAACTAGAAAATGAAGACTTATAAATACATATTTGCATTATTCAAGTGTCCTGGTGAGACTTCTCCCCTCTGATATTATTGGGATGATTGCCAGTGTTTTTCAAAACATGAAAGACAGAACTCCGCTCCTTCTATTGAAAGCAAATGTTTTATGAATTCTTGATAAATATATATTTGGGCTTTTTGACTTTTTAGTCATCTCTGGCTGACATGAGATGCTATTAATCTATTGTTTGTTATCCTAGTTACAAGCTACATTTCCCATTATGCTCAGTGTTATTTTATGAAGAATAATTCTCGCTAAGCATGCGAAAGCATGCCTCAGGTAAGGATTAATTCACAAAGCCTGTGGAGATTACCATTTTTCATAGCATCATCGTAACCTGAGTGTTTTCTTCTCCTGATTCAAAGCACATCATTGAATTTGTATTTGGAGGAGAATAAAAAATATTTTTGCATTTTCTTTCCTAGCAATTAAAGGAGCTTTTGTCATATGCTCTGGCTTATTAGCTCTGTAACACCTTGAAAATCTTTCATTTATTTCACATCATTACTCCCAAAGATGATTTTTAAAAATCAGTCTCTATTTTAACTAATGCTTTTCTTTTTGGGTATTCTGGATCTCACCTCCATTCCAATGCATTCAGAATCGGCTCTGCTTATAGGCAAATGATTTCACTGCCCTGGAGAGTTTTCCCTGCAAACTTTAAAAGCTTCCATCCAGCTGCACCAAGCAGTGAGTTGGCTGGAGAGGAGGAAGCAGAGGCAAGAGGTAGCTAGCACCAGATGGAAGGGCACGGTGGAGGTTGGAAAAACAGAGAAAAGGAAAGTTCAGGATCAGGTCGGGTGTAACCCAGAGCAAGGATTATGAATACAAAGAACATCCTACCTGCAAGCTGAGAAGTAGGAGGCCTTCCAGAATCCTGACTCTATCATTTACAGTGCTAAGTTCACATGAAGACATTTAATAACGGATAGAAATCATCAGCTCAGCATCCTAGCTCTAGTTTCTAACCCAGTAGAAGTTGGAAGGAAAAGTGGCCACTCAAACAAAACAGAACCACAGTGAGTGTGATGGGATGATGGAACTGGATTATGAGGAGAAAGTGAAAACTCATGTGTTCGGTATTGTGTTTTCTCTAGTCTAGGACCTTGTCTAACATTTATGGGCAAAGATATATCACAGTCAGAAGGAGGATTTGTTAGGACCACAGCAAGGAACCTTCCCCAAAGAGACTTCCCTGGGCATTTGTAGAACTGCTGCCCCTGTGGTTAATTGCTAAACCATACTGAGCAGTTTACTGTTTGTTAGGCGCTGTTCTGTTTTGCATGTTGTTAACTCATATCAACCCTATGAGGTTACTACCACTACTATTTCCATTAAAATGAGGAAGCTGAGGCTCAGAGAGGTCAAGTAACTTGACTAAGGTCACAGTTGGTAAGTCAGAAGTGGAGTTTGAGCGGGGGCAGTCTGGCTCCAGAGTGTACATTACTAATGGTCATTGTCCCCTGACTTTCCAGCATGGTCTGGTAAGTTCTTTGTTGCACACGAACCATATTCTAATTAGAAAAGGACATGGGGCCCTGATCTCTTTCTTATTGCCTCCATGAATGGAGATTCCACATTTTTCTTTAATTTTTATGCTTTTGTTAAACAAAATACATGAAGCTGGGTGCGGTGGCTCACGCCTGTAATCCCAGTACTTCGGAGACTTAGACAGGAGGATCGTAGGTTCAGAGCCAGCCTTAGCAACTAAGCAAGACCCCAGTAACTTAGTGAGACCTGTTTAAAAATAAATGTAAACAAATATAAAGGGCTGGGGATGTAGCTCAGTGGTAGAGGGGCCTTGGGTTAATTCTTAGTACAATAAATAAATTAATTAATTAATTCATGAGAGTTCATTATAAATACATAGACCAATAAAAGTATTATTGCATTATCTCTCAAATAGGTAAACTTATTCCTCAAGTATTCCTCCTCTCTCTATTTGCCTCACTGTTTTAAAAATCTTGTTTAAGTATGGAATTCTGCTTTGCCCCAAATGATAGGCACTAGCCACATGTGGTATTTAAATTTAGATAAAATAAAATGAAAAATTCAGTTTCTTAGTTACTCTAGCCACATTTCATTTGTTGGGTAGCCGTGTGTTGCTAGTGGCTTCTGAATGGACAGGGCAGTTAGAGAACGTGGCTGCCATGGCAGGAAGTTCTCTCGGGCAGCACTAGACAAATTACAAAAAGTAGTTTTCCCTTTCAAATGAGGCAGCATACTAATTCAATCATTTGAGTATTGGGCTATCTTATTTAAAATTTTTTCGTGCTTATAAAATAAACGTATGATATCATCTCCTGTCCTCTTGCTTATTTATCAATTACTTTATTTATTTATTTATTTATTTATTTGCAGTACCAGGGATTGAACCCAGGGGCATTCTACCTCTGAGTTACACCCCCAGCCCTATTTTTTATTCTCTATTTTGAAACAGGGTCTCACTAAGTTGCTGAGAGCCTCACTAAGTAGCTGAGGCTGGCCGTGAACCCGGATCTTCCGGTCTCAGCCTCCCAAGTACTGGGATTACGAGCGTGCACCACCATGCCCAGCATCAATTACTTTAAAAAAATGTTCTTGTTCATTTTCCTCTCCCTTTCTCTTACTTTAACTCATTCCTCCATACTGAATATGTGTGAAAGCAGCTGCCACAGCCCATTAAATGCATCAACACCTTTGCCTCTGGGTAGCCTGCTTCCAGACTATCTGCTTTCACACAGCCTTTCCTGAGTGGCAGGATGGTTTTCTGAGATGACCAGATTGAACTGGAGGTTCTGCATTACTTGTCAATACAATTTTTTCTTAGATGTATTTCTCCTTCCTTCTTTCCTCCCCTCCCCCTCACCACACCTCCCTTCTCTCTCTTTTTTTCTCCTTTTTTTTGATTTTGCAATTCTTCCTGATATGTATTTGTCTCTTAGTAGCATAGACCTCACGTTGAATGCATATGTCAAAGATGGTATCCAAGCCAGGCGTGGTGGTACACGCTTGTAATCCCAGTACTTTGGGAGGCAGAGACCGGAGGATCTGGGTTCGCGGCCAGCCTCAGCTCTCTCTCTCTCTCTCTCTCTCTCTCTCTCTCTCCCTGTCTCTCTCTCTCTCTCTCTCTACCTAGTGAGACCCTCTGCGACTTCGTGAGACCTGGTTTCAAAATAAAGTATAAAAAATAGGGCCGGGGGTGTAGCGCAGAGGTAGAACTCCCCTGGGTTCAATCCCCGGTACCGCAAAAAAAAAAAAAAAAAGAAAAAGAAAAAAAAAGAAAAGATGGTATCCAGAGTTCTATTTAGTAAGTCACCCAAGAGGATCAATTTCATGTATCTTCCAGGCCAGCAAGTACCTTAACCGTGCCTTACACATTTCAACAGGCCATGTGTCAAGTCATAGGTGGCAGAAATTTAAAATCAGCTCTCTAATTTTCAAAGGTTAGGAAAACCAGAATGGAATGTTTGGTGAGACAGTATACTGGAAGACATTGATCAGAAGCTGGACCATTCCTGCAGCTATTTATTAATCCAACAAGCATCTGTTTACCACCGTAAGGAGCAGACACTTGGCAGGGCTCTTAAGACCCAGTGTCAGAGGCACATCTTTAACCTTGAGATGGGAGTCTGGTTGGAAAGATCAGCAGTTAAGTAAGCAGCCGCGCTGCAGTGGGATGAATGCTCTGGTGGCAGGTCTTTTCTCCGTGTTGATGGAGTAATGGATGACTACCCCATGCTGGGGAGACATGGATTCAGGAAAGTCTTCTGGAAGAACACATATGAGTCTAGGACATGTTCAGATCATCGGCTTGTAAGTGCACGCCCTTTGTGGGTATCAAATGGGTGTGGAGTGAATGGTGCATATGCCATGGAGTTCAGAATCTGTCCTGGAAAAAACAGAAAATGGAGCTGGGCATGGTGGCACATACTTGTAATCCCAGTACTTGGGAGGCTGAGACAGGAAGATCATAGGTTTGAAGATAGCCTCAGCAACTTAGCAAGACTCTAAGCAACCTAGAGACACCTGTTACAAAACAAAACAAAATGGCTGGTGGTGTAGCTCCATGGTAGAATGCCCCTGGGTTCAATCCCCAGTACTACAAAAACAAAAGAAAACAAAAGACAGCATACTATTGAAATATTTAAGCAAAGGAGTCATATTCACCATCAGATTGATATTTTAGATCATGTATGATACCAACCATTGAACTAGAGGCAGAAATGCCAGAGTGGGGTTTATTGCAGTAATCCAGAGGGGAGATAAGGGGGGCCACAGCAGGAGTGATAGAGAAGGATGGGGTATATTTAAAAGGGATTTGGGGTTAGAAACAGCAGGACTTAGTAACACATTGAATTAGGGCACTTCAACACAGTGAGTGGTCTAGGATAATTGCCAGGTGTCCGTCAAAGTTATTGTTGCAAAAATTTCTCCATGGGTGAAAAACTAAGTTAAATGATATCTATACTCCTTTCATAGGTCTATGAGTCATAATTTAAAATTTTAACTTTCAGGTCTCCTGAAAGCTTCTGCTAGTTATCATAAAATATAATAAATATGACAATGTCTATATAGTGTGGTGGGATATATTTTTTTAGATATCACATTAGGAAAACATTGAAGATATAATGTTAGATATTGGCAAGGATGCTGGACAATCATATATTGCTGGTAACAGTATAAATTGCTATAAATCTTTTGGAAAACAATTTGGTAGTATGTACCAAAAGCTATAAATATGTTCAGCCTGCCATGAAGTTATATCAAAGACATAGAAAAAGGGTTATAAAAAAGGAACCATATCAAGGAAGTGTGTATTGCAGTGGTATTTAGACCTGTGAAATATTGGTCATGACCCAAATGCCTAAGAACAAGGAGAAGAGTAAGTACAATTGTTATATCAAGTCTGTGGAAGATGGGTTGGCTGAGAAAATGGCGACTTTCAGGATAATACAAGGAATTAATGTGAGTTAATACTTGAACCACATCATCTTTTGCTCAAATCTGAGTGTTCTTTCTGTGTTTCTCTTATAAAAGCATGGAAGAATACTAATGATACCATGCTCAGTGGCAAACCAAACTCAAAAAAGTATGTACATACATAATAACCAATAATTGCGGGTTTATGTGGATAAAGACTAAAATCAATCACAATGTTTTTAATACTAAGATGGCAACATTTATTTTCTCTCTTTTTTTTAGAAATTTTTCTTCGTGTTTTTGTGTGATAATGCCACAATGATATTTTAACAATTATCAAAGTAAAAAAAATAGCAAAACAGTTTTATTTTGGTTTCAGAATTGCATTGTTTAGGTCTTCAGCTTTTCCACAAGATTGCTTATTATCCTTCCCAATTTAGAAGAGTCAGATATTTAATAATAGAACACATGTGCAGCGATTCTAGTACTGCATTCTGCTTTCTAAAAATTCATTCAGCTCAAATTTCACAGAAGCCCACCTACACTTTTTGAGCTATTTAATTTTTCATAGCTTTAGGCCCATGTTATACCATGGCACTGATGCAAAAATAAATTGAACCCCAAGAATTCTGCAAAGAAATAGAAGAAATGTATATCATGAACCTAAAAAGGATGAACCAAGTGCTATTGTATGTAGTTTTCCATGCTTAATAATAAAAGGAAAAAGGGAAGAGAGAGCCCCTGCTGTTGAGGTCTTGCTCTTTTGGGAGGCATTCCACCTGAAGCTGTTGAGAACATTTTCCCTCCCGCCAGACATCATAGCCTCTTACCTTTCCTTCTCTCCTCTTTGTCTCCTTTTCTCCCATTAATCATGGTCTTACCTGCCTGAGTCCCACATTCACTGGAGACATGTTTTCCTGGAGTGCTCTGAAGTAGTATATATTTGGCTATGGATTTAATCCTTATAAAAGGCAGGGGGCTCTTTCTGCCCCTTTTTCCTCATTAAACTTCTCAGATAAATTTTAAAGTCTGAGAGGCTCCCACATCCATGAATTTCCTTTGTATAATGCTATGTCCAATTAGCACCTGGATAAGAACCTGATTCTACTGATAACATTAACATCCAAGAAGATTAGTCATCTTTTTTCTAAAATGGAAAGAAGGAAGGAAAGAGAAGAAAGGAAGGGAGGAAGGGAGGGAGAGAAGGAAGAAAGGAAGGAAGGAGAGAAGGAGAGAGGAAGAAAGAAAAGCAAGATCATTTTTGTGAGAATTGTACATGTGAGTTGGCGAAGGATGAAAGACCTTGTTATTAGCAGACAGTGTGACAACCTGACTTCATATAAGTCACTATATCTGGGACACCCATGAGACCCAGAGGGATTATACAGTCTAATCCTTGTTGTAGAGTGACATAATGCAGGAAAAGAACTTAACACTTTTTGAGTTACATGATTGTTTCCAATTTTATGCCCAAGTGATGTTACAAAATCCCTGAGATTTAAAATGAATATTTATTTTTTGTTATTAAAATGAAGAAATGCCTTTTGAATCCAATCCTTTTTTTTTTCTTCCATTACTTGGCTCCTAACGTTTCTGAAAATCAGGATCTGGCCTTGAATTCTGCTGCCTGCTGGTGCTCAGCAGGAGAAATTCCTCCCTGTTGTGGTGCCTGATTCTCCTTTCTCCCTGTAAGTGCTGAGGGCCCAGAGTCCTCTTGATTCCCCATAGAGTCTAGGGTCAGGCAGCCCACTTGCTGTTGGAAAAGAAATCACTGAAAATTCTTTCTGGAGAACCCTGATGTAATTAATTCACAGTGCCTCAATGTATGCCATATATTAAAAATATATGTGTTGATATATTCAAACCACAGTTAATGAAATCTGTGATTTATTTCTTACATAGGATTCATGAAGTTTCAATCTGGATGAGTTAGCTAAAATTTTGCCAAAAACTCTTTCAAACATTCTCATCTCTTCCTAAAGCACCTTTGCCAGGGTTCCAGATTTTATCTGGAGGGGTTTGGATGATAGCTACTGGTATATTTATTTCCCTCCACTTCCTTCTCTCTTGAAAAACCATTGAACATCCGCCAAGTTATAACCTCTCAGACCTCTTAACTAGAATGTCAGCCTAACAACCACCAAGGCACATGCTGCTAATATCCACTCTGGGTCCTCATGTGTCCCCCAATACCCTGCAGCCATTTTGCCCATAGAGCTTCATTCTTTTGTGATCCTTGAGATGCTGAAATAAGATTATTTGGGTGGTACTTACCTTTTTTTTTTTTTTTGCGGTACCGGGGATTGAACCCAGGGGCGTTCTACCTCCGTGCTACACCCCCGGCCCTATTTTTTATACTTTATTTTGAAACCGGGTCTCACGAAGTTGCGGAGGGCCTCACTAGGTAAAGAGAGAGAGAGAGAGAGAGAGAGAGAGAGAGAGAGAGAGAGAGAAAGAGAGAGATATGACTTACTTTTATATGGGAAAAATCTTTTCTTTATCATAACAACAGACATTAGATTGAAGATAGGATCCAGATAAAGTATGAGTTGTGGTTTTGTTTTAATGATAGATCTTTTATGTCCCCAAAGCTCATCACTGATACATCTGAAAAGAATCTTTAGAATTGGGTACGATACAACTTATGGACAGGTTAGCACTGGCTGACATGAAAAGATGATGCTTTCAGTGATGGCAATATGGACTGTCCTGTGACTCTTACTTTAGTCATTATATGTTCTTGTCTGGGTTGTGTTCCTGAGAAGATTAAAAAAACTATCTGCTATACTACCAAAACAAACAAACAAACAAACAAACAAACAAACAAACAAACAAACCAGTGTGACATAATACAGGCACAGATGTAAAGTTACAGTCAAGTTTTAAAGAGAAGTCGCCTACAGAAGATGCCTGCCTACCATGTAGGATTAAAATCATTTTGCCATCTTGAAACTTTTGTGACTTTAAAAAGCAGGGCCTCAAACATGTGGATTTTTTATTTTTATCTGAGTGATATTGCATATGGTACAGCCAGTCTTCTCCCACCCAAAATCCACCCCGCTTCTCCCTTGGAATCTCGATCGCTAAGAACAGTTGTTTTCAATCTTGTTCGCTGCTTTTCTGTTGTCTTCATATTTCCACATAACATGTTTACGCTGCTATTTCATGATTTTTTTAGCCCTTATCTTTATTATCCTACTATGAACTATGATAACTCCCTATAATACCCAAATTGCACATGCATGTAAACACACATACACTTTTTCTCTTCCAAAACTTCCAGTAGGATTGTATCATAGTTTTGGTTTAATTAATGTTTGGTTTTTATGTTATCATGATTATGCACATGATTATTACAGTTGACCTAGATTGCATACTAAAACAACATTTCTTTTCTTATACAACATTTTGATTTTCCTAGAATTAATAATTTCTTGCCTTGTCCTATGCTTGGGTTTTCTTTATTTCTATTATTAATTCCTCCTTAACCTATGAGACAGCTGTACATAGTCTATCAATCAGCATGTCTAAGCACATACAAATCTCTATTAGTTCTGTTTCTTTTTTCCTTAGAGATACTTCTAGACTTTTCCACCTTCCTGCTCTGATCTGGACTGGATGATCTATAGTTTAGTTGCATGGCTGTTAACTCTGACCTGCCATCATCATATTGAGAAATCCCTTTCCATCTCCTGTGCGGCATTACTTGTTGCTTGGACTGAGTCTTCTTTCTTATTTCCTTCCTTGTATGGACGGCACACATCCTTCTGAAGCTTCCTGGAGCTTCTGAAGAGTGCATGGGAAGTAAATATTTTTTTTGAGATTTCTGCATGTCTGAAATAGACTTTATTCTACCCACACACCACATGATTTATAGTTTAGCTGGCTTTCTTTTCATCTAGAATAAACCTCATCTTCATAATTTTGAAGCTGTTGCTCTGCTGTTTTTCTGACTGGCAGTGTTGATGTTGAGAATCCTAAAGCCATTCTGAGCCCTAATTCTTTTTCTGGAATCCTCTTTCACTCTCAAGTGTTCTGAAATGTTCTGCTAATGTTCCTTTACATGGTTCTTTCTCCTTCCTCTTCCTCTTTTTTTTTCCTTTTTGCTGATATTTGATAAGTAATTTTAGTCTAAAAACTTAGGTTCTTCAGTTCTTAGGAGTATGTGTGTGTGTGTGTGTGTGTGTGTGTGTGTGTGTGTGTGTGTAGAACATGTATTTCTTTGGTAATGGCTTCCCTTTTTATCTCTTTTTGGGACTTCAAAATTTTAATATGGAGCCTCCTGAACGAATCCTCTAACTTCAGGATCATTTTTCATTTCGTTTTACTTCCTGAAGTATTTCTTCAACTTTCTCCTTCATTTGTTGAGATATTCTTTTTATCCTTTTTAATTTCTAAGAGTTCATTCTTATTCTCTGAATGTTCCTGATTTTGATATTTTTTAATTGTCCCTCTATTCCTGTTGCCTGGATGTAGTGTCTCCTCTCCAAGAACATTAATATTCTTGAAGTTATCATCAACTTACATCTTGTGTTGTGTTCTCTGCATTCATCTCTTCTGTTTATTTTGATTTTTGACTTTCACCCTAGAACCTCTTCTCAGATGTCTGGTGTGACATGAAGAGTGAGGTCGTGACCTGTTGTTTGGGAGCTCTGGGAGAGGGGGCAAGGTTCACTGATCTGTGGACCTCAGCATGAACCAGTAGGCCTGGCCATTTAGTTGGGAGACATCTGTATGAGTATCAGTATGTTGTAACCCTTGGGCCAGTTTCTTTGGAAAAGACTTCCAATTTCCCATCAGATGGGGATATAAGTTAGGCTGCTGCAGTCTGAGTACTAGACAGGGAAAGAGGACAGGGATTTCACTCTATAGGAACTTGCTGTATCTTCAACTGTGTTTGCTGTCCTTGAGTTCACCCTCTATAGAAAATAACCCTGTGATCTTGTGTTCACAGGGACTGGGGTCAGGGGAAGGGACCTACAAAGATTCTCAACCTAGTCTATTTCCAACTCTACCTTGTAGGGTTTCTGGTGCCTCCAGTGCTCAGGCTTCCTGTTTTGAAGTAGAATGACTGCTTTGTTTGTGTTGGCAAGAGCAGCACTCCTTGTGGGCTCTTGTGTCAGTTTTTTTTTTTTCCCATACTCTGGTAAATCAGGTAATAACTTGGTCATGATCTGCTTTTCAGTTTTCAAAAACACTAATGACATTTCTCTCCTGTTTTCCTCGCTTTCTTTGTACTTAACAGTTCAGGTGGATATTTGAATTACGTAGTCTCAGCTCAGTCTGCTAAAACAAAATACTATAAACAGGTGGTTTAAGCAACATATAGTTGGGCTTGGTGGTGCACCCCTATAATCCCAGTACTTGGGAGGCTTAGACAGGAGGATTGCAGGTAGCCAGCCGACCTGGGCAACTTAGGGAGACCCTGTTTCAAAATAAAAATAAATGAATGAATAAATAGGGATGGAGATGTTGGTTAGTGGTAGAGTGCCCCTAGCTTGAATTCCCAGTAACACACACACACACACACACACACACACACACACACACACACACTTACTTTATTTCTCACAGTCCTAGAGGCTGAAAAGTCCAAGTCAGGGTCCCAGGATGGTCAGGTCCTTGGTGAGGTCTTTCTTCCTGGCTTGCAGACAGCTGTCTTTTCAGCGTGTCCTCATAAAGTGGGGAGGAAGAGAGAGCTGATCTCTTCATGTAAGGATGCTAAACCCGTCATGGAGGTCCCATCCTCGTGACCTCATCTAAAGACAATAATCTGTCAAGGTCCCCACCTCCAAATACTATCACAATGAAATTAGGGCTTCACTATAAAGATTTATAAGATGAAGATAAATATATTCTATTTTCCACCCTTAACCAGAGGCCAGGACAGGCAACAGTTCCTTTTGTTGCTGCTGTCCTGTTGATGTGTCTCAGGTCAGCAGAACAAAAATAATTGGAGAAGTGCTGTATCAGGTGGCTTGTTCCATCTTCAGGTTTTTGAAAGGGGAGAAATAGAGTAAGAGAAGAGAAAAGGAGATGAATACAAGGAAAGTGGAGTCATATAAAGAAGTATGAGAGAGAAATTACAGGATGAGAGGAGGAGGCCATTATAGATTAGTGAGATGAAAGCCCCGGATGGATACTCACCTCTGGCCTTTCCCCCCAAACCCCACATCATTTCATTCTTGTTGAACGGACAAGGGATTTTACTCACCATCACCCGAGCACCTGACTGAGGTTCTAATACTCTTAGAAAAGTTAGTTTTCAAATTACCTAGTCATGCTTTGACTCATGAAGCCAGGATTCATAATTTTGAGTCACACAAGTTTTCATATGTATCCTCTAGTTCTTCTTTTGTGGGCTTTTAAAAAAGAGTGATTTTTTAATTGTATTTTACATGATGTTCTCTTCCCATATTAGAACTTACATAATTTGCAGTACTCCTGGGAGGCAGCGTATGTGGTGTATTCATAGAAACACAAAAATGCTGAAATTCAAAGGCATTTCGAGGTCATCCTGTGAAGCACCCTTCTTTTTACCAAAGAAGAAACTGGTAGGCAGAGAGCTTGTGTGTCATGCCCAGGGTCTTGCTAAGGGGGCACGGGCACGCTTGCTGCAACGTAGGGATGAGAGAACAACCTCATGTCATGAGTGAGCTTGTTATGATAGAGCTCGTGCTTCTGTTATGCTATTTATATTTCAGGATTTGTTTTTTCACAGCTGAACTGCTTTTCATGTGTAGATATTCACATACTATATACAGCTAAGCTATAATGCACTTGAAAGGGGAATGAGTTTTATCTGGGAGTCACTGCATGAAAGGAAATTGTAGAAATTATATCAAAGAAATTTATGAGGTAACATATTGTTATCCTTTTTCTTATTTGCAGTTGTGATCAGTTTTCGTTTTGTGCTTGGATAATGTTGGGATTGTTGAAAGAGTCATGGTCTTATCTAAGGGGGCCTTTGGATAAATAGTATAACTTAATGCAAAACATTGTAACACACCTGCCGCATCATTTTAACACAGAGAATGTAGAACTTTGGTTTCCGTGAAAGATTGATAGTGAATCCATAAATGATGCAATTTTGACTTGGCTTGAATATTTTCAGAGTTTCTAACAATAGGAATATATTAAAATCCCTTATTTTTATAAGTTCTGATGTGTTCAAAATAAATAAAATTAAACAAATGATATTTATTTAATAAAATAAATAGTATTAAGTAAATGAGTGATATTTGTTAAACAAATATTAAGTAAATATGCATTTATTAAATTATTATTTAAGTAACAAAGTATTCATTAAAATAATTTAGTAAATTTAATAATGTAAAAATTTATTAAAATCATTCATTAAAACAAATATCTGTTAAATGCATATTATTAAATAAATATTTATTAAAATAAATATGTATTCATTAAAATAAATATTGTTAGAAAAAGTAAGACCATATAGATATCTATTTGGTTGGTTGTAATTAAAATTTACTGACCCCAACTGAAATCTTTGGTTCTTAGGATTTATTTACATCTTGTATTTCCCCTTCAAGCAGCCATTTCAATTCCTATTTTAATTTTTTCCCCATGTTCCTTCCATTTCAAGGTAAGCTACTATTTATTATTGCGGAAAAAGGAGATTAAGTCCCCTTCCAAAACATTTTCTGACTTAGATCCTGGTGTGCATCCCTGTACCATACAGCTACTTTTTCTGCTTCTCTGGCCATGGACTTCCAAGGCCACTAGCAGGAGCCAGCGAATCTTCCTCAGTTACCAGATTCCATTTTCTTACCTCCCTGTCCCTAGGCTTCCCTGCATGACAGCACTTCTCATATCAAATTGTAATACTCTACTTATGCACATACTGTGCTCACTGTTAGCTTCTGAAGACCAGAAACTGTGTCTTCTTACTGGTTTTGTAACTTTAGATTTCCGCAGAGCACTCAGCCTGGAGTAAGAGCTCAGTCAGTGCTCTGTGAGTGAAGCATGCCTGGGTTTATGGGAAAAAACGCCTTCAGGGCGCCTTTCTGAGAGGATGTTAGTGGTAGCAATTTCTACACAGCCTGAACCAGACCTGAAAACATTTTTCTAAACTATTCAGCTTTGATGGTTTGCAACTTTGGAGTTCACATCTCGATTATACTAGCTTACCTGTTGCTGCTGTGTTTTATTATGTATATTATATCCTAAATCAGGAGATTTAAGATTTGAGGAGATTTAATGGTCAAGACATTTATTGAGAGGTAATTGCAAAGTACAGTGAATATATTTGGCTACTAGGATTAGGTTCGTGAACTCTGCATCTGACTCCTTACATGGGATCTTAGGGACAGTGTCTTCAATACAAAAAGAAGTTTAAAATATCTGTCCTATCTACCCAATAGCACTGCGATATTACAAGACTGAAATGAGGTATTAAAACATGGTGAACTGGCATTTTCTATTCAAATATGTTATTTTCTTTTGGTTCTTAAAATGGGTATTTATTAAGTAAAAATAATAGAGTTAATTTCATTTGTGCTGGAGGGGGCGTTTTGCATCTCAAGCTACTAATTGTCTTCTATTTCAAATAAGATCTTGTCCAAAATTTATTTAAATAAGAATCCATTAAAGTATTAAAATGTAAGATGGCTTGCTATGTAAAATTATATTTATTCACTCCTTTCTCTTTTTAGTACTATTTGAACCCAAAAAGTTGAATAGATAATTGTATTTTTAACCTTTTTATATCACAAACACATAGATCAAATCCTGCTGTGGAAAATGGTCTTGGCATTACCTAGGGAAACACTTCAAGTTGCTTGTATTTGCTTGAAAGACTGAATTTTAAAATGCTTTTTGTGCTCATTTTTGTTTTCTGAAGTCCACTTGTTAGTCTGGCCATTGCTGTACATTGGTCATGGTACAAGTCTTGCTTTGACAGGTTATTTGGCTAAAATAATAATCCTTCTGCTATCAGTTCCTTCCTTAGATTAAGAACATCAGTCCCCTTTGAGTATCTGTTGAAATGCTACTTTGATCAAAGACCAATGATTGAAAGCCAGTACATAGCAGAATTCAGGTAATACTGATAGGTAGAATAAGGTAGTATTTGGTGCTGAATAGAAAAATGTTCATGGTTTGCAATCTCTGGTAGCTGCTGTTGAGATACCTTAGAGAGTGCTATCTCTGCAGAAGGTATTTAGAAATGACTTTATGTTATTTTCATATATAACATATGCAAAGATTCATTGCCTTTTTCTGAATGATGGTGATGTTAAGACAGACATGCTTATCTCTTTGTTAGATTATTGCATCATATCATAAAATAGGACTTCTTGTTTACTTACTTATTTATCACACATCCAGTTAATGCCCACAGGTATCAGGTTTCCCTAGACCCTAGAGATACATGGGGATGTGAACTCTGTAAAGTCAGAAACCTTTTGTATGTTGTTCACTAATGTCACCCTTGTCTAAAAGTATCTTCCAGGTAGTAGGTGCAGAAAAAACATTTGTTGAGTAATTGAAGAAGGATAGATCTGACAAAATGTCTTCCCTTTTCTCTCAATAACTGAATTGATATAATTCTGTGATGAATTCCTAAACTGATTTACAAATTCTATAATGAGCTTAATTCAAAGTCTAATTTTTTTTTTGGTGGCACTGGGGATTGAACCCAGTGGCATTCTACCTCTGAGGTACACCACCAGCCTTATTTTTTATTCTTTATTTTGAAACAGGGTCTCACTAAGTTGTGGAGGGCCTCACTAAGTAGCTGAGGCTGGCCACGAACCTGTGATCCTCTGGTCTCAGCCCTCCCAAATACTGGGATTATAAGCGGGCGCCACCATGCCTGACTTGTTTTTGTTTTTTTAGCCCAGAATTGGTAAGAAATTTGAACAATGTTCACTTTGATCTGGTACTGTCTTTGACATGATGGTTTCTGTGATAGTTAATCTAAGTTGTCAACTTGACCTGATCATGACACACCCAAGATTATGTGATTTTGGGTGTGTAACAGCAGATTAAAGAGAAAGCCCTGCCCTGAATGTAGGCAGCAGAATTCTGATAGGTGCGGACTTAGATAAAAAGGGAGAAGCCACGTAGAGTGTGCGCGACTCGTTCCGAGGAAAGCAGATCT
>PVJS01023241.1:0-29800 GCA_004027185.1 Glis glis | reverse complement strand
GGAGGAGGAGGAGGAGGGGGAGGGGGAGGAGGCGGAGAAAAGAGGAAAGTTTGGAAATCACTTAAGGCCTTATAATGTGGGCCAGCACCAGTGAATCAATGCAGCCCAGTTGCTGACTTCAGGAAGCTCTGAATTTAATGGAGAATGTAAATTCACATAACTTACTACAATATAATTTGACGAGTGACAGAGAGGGGGAATGTCTACTCTGTTTTGCAGTGTGCAGGCAGAGTGGCTAAAGAGTCTTCAGTCAGGTCCTTGAAAGATGATTGGCAAGTCATTTGGTATGGTGAAAATATGTGGTGCAAGAGAAGGAAAGACAATTTGCTTACAATGAAAAAAAAATGAGGCAAATTGTGAAAGGCTTTGAATATCTCGCTAAGGAATTTGAGCAACTCAGGCTCTTTGGGACTGATATTTCCTCATGTTTAATAGTAGAGTTGAACTGGACAATTTCCGAGTTCATCACCGAGTCTAAAAGTCTAAATACGATTACATTAAAAGTTCAAGGGGAAATGCCTTGCACGAAATCTGGCCCAATGATATCAATTCCTGTAAAAGATAATGCCAAGTCAGTGAATATTATTCCAAACTTCATCAAAACAACCTCCTTGAATCATCACAAAAATACTTAAACAAACATCCTGAAATATAGGTTTTTTGTTTGTTTTGTTTTGTTTCTGTACTGGGGAATGAATCTGGGAGCATTGTACCTCTGAGCTATACCTCCAGTCTATTTATTTATTTATTCATTCATTCATTCATTCATTCATTTTGAAACAGGGTCTCACTAGGTTGCTGAAAGTCTGGCTAAGTTGCTGAGGCTGTCCTTGAACCTGCAATCTTCCTGTCTCAGCCTCACTAGTACTGGGATCACAGGCATGCACCACCACACCCAGCTCAAAATAAAGGTTTTTTAAATTAATACTTTGTGTGATAGATACCAAACAAATACCTTCCAGGGCCTCAAGATGAATTATTTACAATGTTATTCTAAAATGATAATAATACTATCAGGTGAATTTCCCCCCCACACACCATAAAAAAACCATATATTGAAGCACTTACCCTCCTGTGTCGCTGAGTTTGAAAAAGGAAGTCATTAAGGTTAAAGGTGGGACTGATCTGATGAGATGAACTCATAAGAAGAGACAGCAAGAGCTCACAATTTCTGAGCACACTCACAGGAAAGGGCAGGTGAGGATATAGAGAGGTGTCTAACAGACAGAAAGAGAGCCTTCACTGAACCCTGTTATTTCTTGATCTTGGATGTTGCAGCATTCAGAACTGTGAGAAATAAATTTCTGTTGTTTAAGCTATCTAGTCCGTGGTATTTTGTTATAGCAGCCCAAGCAGGCTAATATAGACTATAAGTAAATGATTATTTGGTGTGGGGATAGATTTTTTAAAGTTTTATTTAGTTCAAGTTTCAAAGTCTACTAAAATATGATTAAAATATTTAGAATGTTTGAGTTGTTAGTTCTTGTGTTAATTATTGAACTCTATAAAATTAGATATATTTTAATTGTGCAACAATGTGATGATCATAAATACAACTCTCCCCAAAGATGTCTTATAATTTCATTTGAAATGAGAACATTCATTGATTTAAAACCTTTCACTTGCCAGGCATGGTGGCGCAAGCTTGTATTCCCAGTATTTGTGAGGCTGAGACAGGAGGATCATAAGTTCGCAGCCAGCCTCAGCTACTTAGTGAGGCCCTCCGCAACTTAGTGAGACCCTGTTTCTAAATAAAAAACAAAAATAGGGCTGAGGGTGTAGCTCAGAATAGAATGCCCCTGGGCTCTATCCCCAGTACCACACACACACATACACACACACACACACACACACACACACACACACAAAGTTCACTCTTCACATATCTGAACTTTATCAGTCAGTTAAGTAATGATGACATTAAAAAAAATGATAGGGAGCCAGACCTGGTGACCTGTAATCCCAGTACTTAGGAGGCTGAAACGGGGATTGCAAGTTCAGGCCAGCCTCAACAACTTAGCAAGACCCTGTTTCAAATAAAGAATAAAAAGGGCTGGGGGTACAGCTTGGAGGTGGAATATCTCTGGGTTCAGTCCCCAGTACCAAAAAATAAAAAATGATAAGAGCTAATGGGTATAGTGCATAAATGAATTATAAACTAAACAAGTTCAGTTCAATTATGTTTAACTTCTAAAGCAGTTCTGTTTATATACATACTTATGATCTATTTTTTTAAAAGCTCTAGTAGTTAATTTGCTATTCATTCATTGTCACTCTTTATTGCCTACTTGATGCCAGATACTGTGTTAGGCCCTGGAAAGAGACAAAGGTAAGGAAAGTAGTCTCATTCACTGCTTTCACTAAACTCAAGTCTTAAGTCTGTAAGACAATAAAACTGCCAAATGCTGGCAATAAAGTCTGTTAAAGGCTGTAATAGGAGAAGTTCATGTTGCTATGGATACTATAGCAAGAGCATCTGACTAGTTATCAGGGTCAGAAAAGGCTTCCTAGTAAAAGTCTTATTTTACTAAAACCTGGAAGGAATTCTGCATATATAAGGTACCAGTAATTATGTCATATGAAGGAATTTCCATCAATAGAAATTAGCCAAGCAAAGATATAGGGAATATGTTTTCAGGCAGAGTAAGCTTTATGGTCAAAGGTCTGAAATGAAAGAGCACAGCCAATTACAGAAGCAAAAGGCAGTTCAATACCCCTAGAGGACAGAACCCAAGGGGGCAGCATGTGGAGAAGCGTGTGTCAGTGGGTGGGCAGAGAGAACCTATTAGGCTATTTTACTTT
Organism: Glis glis; assembly: GCA_004027185.1. Taxonomy (NCBI): domain Eukaryota; kingdom Metazoa; phylum Chordata; class Mammalia; order Rodentia; family Gliridae; genus Glis; species Glis glis. Next base: position 26,998 of record PVJS01023241.1, on the reverse strand, counting down.
CAACTATCTTCAAATAAATCAAGAACTATGCCACTGACTTCCGTAGTGCAGAACATTAGGAGTTAAAAGGTGCTTGAGAAAAGGTCTCATTTTAGAAAACAAGCAATAAAATTTATGAAATACAGGTATATGAGCTCAAACATAATTTCTCCTTTGACTCAGAAGAAATGCCAGGTATGTAGTTAAGAAAAAAAATTATTGAGGGGATTTGTGTGGTAGTCAGCTTTCTACTACTATGAGAAAATACCTGAGATAATCAACCTAAAGGAGGAAAGGTTTGTTTTGGCTCACTACTTTGGAAGTTTCAGTCCAAGGCTTTTGAGCCGGAGGCAAGACAAAGGTCTTCAATGCACCATGTGAGTAACAGAACCATTAAAGACTACAACTTTCCAAGTAGACCACTGTAACATGGACAATTCTCATTCAGATAGAAGCCTTCTGGTGTTTTTCTTTATAGTACACTTCATACCTTCACATAAAGAGCTTACAACCTGGGAAAGGAGATATAATATATACATGTGGGAAAAATTCAACCAAGTGCAATATAAAGAACAAAAAAAATGAATGGGTGCCATGTAGGGAAGTTAAATTCTACTTGACAGAGTTATAAAATCTATCATCCGGGTACATTTGGAAGCAAGCCTTGAAAGAAAGGAATAAAATTTTTAAGAAAAGAGTTAGGTATGGTGCATAGTAATTTTTTCTTCTAAGTACCTTCTTCTAGTAACAGATCCAGCTTCTGGCCACAAAGGAGAATGGGTGATCCAGCTTGAGTTATCATAAATAGCTTCAGAATTTCCTGGATTTGTCAAACAAAAGTGCTTAGTTTAGTTCTTGGTCACAAACTAAAAGATGGAATTCCCAATATGCCTGCAGCCATATCCCCCACTGCATGGGGAAGCTGGTCTCAGAGATTAAAGTCAGCAAACCTAGGAAAGGTGATGAAGACACAGAGACCTAATGCCAATCGTCCTGAGGCCACATCTGCCCTCCAATTCAGAATTTATAAAATGCAAAGTATCCTCTTTCTCCTTCCCATATCGCTTACCATCAGATACTTTACCTGCTCCTTTCTTATAATCTGCTTCACATGGCCCGATCTAGTCAATCCCTTAGAAAACTAGGAGTTGCTCAAGTTTCCTCTACCTTCCTCACCTCCCCAAACCTGGTCAACATCAAACCCATATAACCTTACCCCCACTCCTTTGTGATATTTACTTTTTATTTGCATGAACAAAATACATGTTCATCATTGAATAGACAAAATAGTATGTTTATGTATATAACAAAAATTAATAGGCCCCTAACTCCACATTTCCCCTCTCCTGATTTCTCCCCAAAGCAATAATTTCCAGATGTTTTGTTACTTCTGTTGCTATTTTCTTCTATACTTTTGTTCCTGCTTCCATCTCCCTGGAGGATTAGGGGCCTGTACTCTGTATCCATATAGAAAGCACCTTACCCATACATACATCATACATTGAAATGAGCTCATGTTTCTGTGTCCATGTAGGAGATGACTATATCTCATTCATCTTTCCAACTTTTTGTGGATCAGACCTCCTGGAAGTAGTCATGGAAATACTCTACTTTTTTTCTTCCTCCTCCTCTTCCCCCTCCTCCTCCTACTCCTCCTCCTCCTCCTCCTCCTCCTCCTCCTCCTATTCTTCTCCTTCTTCTTCTTCTTCTTCCTGCCCTCTCCACCTTCTGGTACCTGAGACTAACCTCTAGCACTCAAACTAATTTAACTAATGGTTAAATCTACACACTAAGGTGATCCACAGTGGGCTGCATGCTGCAGAAAAGATACGGAATTCCCAAACATGCTCCATTCTCATGCGTTGCCCCTGGCCTTGGCACACCTATGTCCAGTCCTCTGCTCTCTGTCCCACAGCACCTGCATGTCCTTAAGCTCCAGTGATGACATGTCGAGGGCCTTCTGTGTCTCATTTGCCTCAGAAACACCGATAAAGCTTTCTTCATCACCACTATTATCAAAATGGGATTTTCGTTTTTTCTTTAAGCAAGAGAGAGGAATGGACCCAAGCAATTATTTTCCAAAATGCTCAGAAAATACCAAAAGCAGTAAACTTTGTTTTTTAATGTGTATCCTCTTGTTCTGAACCTAAGAGAAGATAAAATAGAAATAGCTGCTGCAGGAGGAAAAGGGAAACAAGAGAAGCAAACACAGGGGCCATGAAATAAAAAAGAGAATGGGAACTGAGGGTTTCCATTGGCAAGACTAGCCCAGGCCCTCCATCACCTCCCACCTGGCGTGGATGGTGGAAAGACCAGTGATTCCTTGCATGAGAGCGATAGTGCACATGTCATCATCAAATTCTCCTGGTGCCTGAGGCTCATGTGGCAAAGAACTAGAAAAACAGTTAAACTTCAGCTGCTTGGTGATTTAAAGGGATTTTGTAAACAGAGTTGGCCATCCAGCTGCATTGTCAGTCTTTTTGTCTGCGAGGAAGTGGTTTCAGAGTTCTGAAAAGCAGACCTGAAAGTGAACATTCAGAACAATGTTTTGCAAATTAAAACTAGCCTACATTTCATTTCTGCTGCAAATTGAAAAATCTCAGGCTGTGATTGAGAACAATTACACCTCCCTCAAAACAGCAGACTTCAAATATGGTTCAAAACTCAAACTGAATTGAAAAATGCTCTTCTAATACTGTTGTGAATCTCTTCACATATAAAAAGTTATGTATACTCAAAATTTAACCAAGTTTTAGACACATAATATTCTCCAAGAGTAATACCCTAAAACCCCAAAGTGCAAAACTCAAGATAGAATTTTTGAAGAGCTTTTCTCACGTCTGAGAGCGTTACAAAGCCATGTCCTAATGTATTCACAGGTAGCTAGCTTATGTTGCAGGGAAGAGCGAATGCACAGTGTAAAATTTGCAAATAACAAATGTGCATGGTTTTATAGTATTGCTATGAATAACAACTGAAACACCACCCCCAAAGTTTTTTGAGTTTACTTTACAATGATAAAATTAAAACCTTATTTTTTCATGCTAAATCATTGCTGATTTTAAAAGTGTGAATGAAAAATCTTACTTCATCCAGATAGCCCTCAATTAACCCCACATGTGCATCATCTCTTTCAAGAAATCCTTCATCCTCCATCTTCAAACCTGACTGAACTATCTCCTGCCTCATTCTCTCCCTCACTTTCTCTCTCCAAGGAGATGCAGCAAGAAGATGTATATCCTTTCCTTTCTCTGTAATGAAAACTTTTTGTTTTCACTCTAGGGGAACTGAATCAACAATCTTTGTAATTCTCAATTTGTTTGTTATTACAGTAACTCTTGACATTGTAGATACAATGCATGACAGTTGGAGATCATTAGGGAAGGAAAAACAAGTTTACAAGCCCCATCCTTACAAGTTTCCTCCCATCTCTATCCACAGTCTTGGACTAGTTAAAGTATATCACACACCAAGGGCAAATATGTTCCCTCCCTGCCTGTTACTCTCCTCATCTGCAAAATAAGTAGGGGGAGGAAAGCTTTAAAATTCCTTTCCTACTACTCTGTTTTGGAGTTACATGATACCATTTGCCCTCTTGGTCTACTAATAATTTTAAAATTATTTCCCATTATCCAATTTGATGAAGTAATTAGAAGTTGACTAAACTTAGATTAAATATGTGTGCATAATTAGATAATTTTTTCTTTTACTACATCCAAACAATGTATAATTACGAAGTGAAACCCTCTCCTATGATTATCATTCTTTTCTCTTATTTCTGAACACAAGTTAAAAAAAAAAAAACCTTGCCTGCATGGCTTTATCCATACTCCCTTTCCTAACAGGCTGATGTGTCTTGTGTTACCATCATTGTCATCCTTATAACAGCTACAGGGATACAGTGGCTAACCTCAATTAGTATTTCCTCAGTAGTGATTTCTACCATCTTTTTGCAAGAATTCTTTTGTTGACCTTGCTTTGTTGACAAACAACAAATACCACTTGACACTGTAGTCAGTCTTCCACTTATGTATTAGAACTTCTCTAGATTGATTGAAAGTTCTATAAATATAGGACCAAAATCTAATTCATCTCTGTATTTTCCTTAGCGCAAAATAGAGACTTTTGGTATAAGTACTGAATATGCATTGAATAAGGGTAAATGAATGAGTGGTTTATAGGATAATAATACAGGTTCATAAAGTGTTGAATCAAAAGAAATCCCAAAATTATGCGAAACTCTTGCCAGTTTCTTGAAGAAAACAATATTAACTAAGCATCTCCATGGCTTGGACCATTGGTGCTACCATGCTGGAAATGAAAGCAGCTACACATTTCAAACTTGTGCACCTAAGTGTATCGACTTACATTCATCTGCTATAGATTTATTTTCAGACCAATGTCTGGAAAAGGTGCCTCTCTGAGAAAAACCAGGATGGTTTATCTATAAACTGAGCCAAAGGCATTAAAACTATGTTCCACACTTGAAAGTCTGACTTTCACTGAGAAACAATCCAGTTCAGGAAGAGTATAGGCCTTGGAATCAGATATGAAGACTTAATTTTCATTTCTTCATTTCCAAATAGCTTGACTTTGGCAAGTCACTTAGTATCTTTAACTCCTTAACCCTCTATTATTCTTCACTCAGAAAGTGGGAATAAAAATAATATCTGTTTTACAGAGATATTATAATATGAAATAAGATTATGGATATATAACTATATATAGGGAGATATATAGATATTACCTGATGCTGTGCATCCTTGCACGGAATAGACACTTGTTTAATTTCTTTCCCATCTGGTAACTTTAACTTGAGCACATTTTGGCTCTAAATCTACAGAGACATGAAGTTTAAATGCTTTTTTCCATTCAGTAGTTATAACTGATTGGGGACACCATGTTGCACAATCCCAGGAGTTATGCAAAACAGCAGCCCTGCACATGATGTTCCTGACTCAGGCATGAGACATTGTTTTCTGATTTAGTGTAATTATGTGGTATGTCTACACTTAAGGCTGAAAACAACATGAATTAACTGGTAGGAGTAAAGTGGTGTGGACAACCTAATCTCTCTCAAACTGATCAAATTGCTGAGGATTATTAATCCACCCATCTCTGTATCTTCAAAAGAAATTATAGAAAGCACGAGTAAGCCTATATTCTGGAAATATCCAGCAATACATAGCAATTAAGTATCGTGCTTTTCAAGGGGTGAAGTTTAGAGATGATGGAAATTAAGAGGAAAATTAAATCACTCTCAAGTAGTCAAAGTAAAAATGTATACATTGTTTGGTTCCCCATGGTCACATTAAAAACAGTCTGAATTCCAACAACTCCAGCTGGTTAGTCTTGTCATTGATATATGCTAGGTTAGAGTTCTCTGGGGAAACAGGAGACATATTAGACACAGAGAGGAAAGGAGAGGGAGAGGTGGAGACAAAGAGTATCAGAAACAGAGAGAGGAAGAAAGGAGGAGACAGATTGTGTGTGTGTGTGTGTGTGTGTGTGTGTGTGTGTGTGTTATGTGTTACTAGGGACAGAACCCATGGATGTTGTATCTCTGAGATACACCGCCAGTCCTTTTTATTTTTTTATTTTGAAACAAGGTCTCACTAAGTTGCTGAGGGCCTCACTAAGTGCTGAGGCTGGCCTGTAACCTGCAACCCACAATCCTCCTGTCTCAGCCTCCCACATACTGGGATTACAGGCATGTGCCATCACATCAGCTGAGAAAGATTTATTTAAAGACTCAATTCATGTGATTGTGGGCACTGGCAAGTCTGAAATCGATAAGGCAAACTGAGGCTGGAAATTTACATAAAAGTTGGTATTTCAGTTTTGAATCCAAATTCTATAAGACAGCAGGTTGGAAATCTCTATTGCAATCTTGAGGCAGAATTTCTTTTTCAGGAAACCTCAGTCTTTACTCTTAAAGTTTTCAACTGATTGGTCGAGGCCTACCCACACTATGGAGGGTCATCTGCCTTCCTCAAAGTCTACTGATTCAAATATTAATTACATCTAAACATGCCTTACAGTAATACTTTAACTGGTTTTGAACAAATAAACTGTGCATGATAGCTTAGATAAGTTGACACATAAAAATTAACCATCATATATCTCTTGTGTAAGCAAACTGCTTGCTTTTCTTACCATTTTAATTATATAGAATTTTCCAAAGCTTCCTCCAACTTTTCTACATATTTTTAAACTTTTTTCCAGAGTGTGAAGTGATAGTTTCTTAGTATAAGCACTAAATATTTTGTAAATAAGGTAGTTCCTTTCATCTGTCATAAATTATATTTTCTTACCAGAGAAAACTTTAGCTTCATTTTATCATAACTGTCATAACTCATCCATTATGCTTAGATTCTTCAAGATCCGAACTGGTTTTTACTTTGGAATTAATAGCGCAAAGCAAATAAACTCTTTTAATTCACATTTGCCCAACATATCTTCTTTTTTTAATATACTTTCATCAGTGTATTGTAACTCTACATCATGATGAGCTCCAGAGTGATAGAAACATACATGCACACAGCACTGGTGCGTTTCCCTCTGGTATCCCACTCCACTCCCTCCCCTCCCATATATATTATTGAGACTGGTATTGATAAATTCACATATGTACATAACATTATTTGAACTGTTTCCTTCATTGAGTCTCATTTTTCCCTCCCCACTTCCCTCCCCTAATCCCTTTCCACACTATTCTACTGGTACATCTCATTTATCTGAAGCCCCAGTATATACTCTTGACTGATGTAGTTCAATTTAAAGAGCTTCTTTATCCTTAAAAAAAATGTAGGTTGAGCATCCCTAATCCAAAATCTGAAATGCTCCAAAATTTGAAACTTTTTCAGTACCAACATGATGCCTCAAGTGGAAAATTCCACACCTGACCTCATGTGACAGGTCACAGTCAAAACATAGGCACACCGAGAGTGCTCTCTAAAATGACCTTCAGGCTATGTGCATAAGGTGTATATGAAACATAAATGAACTTCATGTTTAGACTTGGGTCTCATCCCCAAGGTATCTCACTAATATGTGCCTGTAGATATATGTGTGTGTGTGTGTGTGTGTGTGTGTGTGTGTGTATTTATGTATATGTATAGATATAGATTTTCCAAAATCTGAAACAATTTGGTCCCATGCAGTTCAGACTTCAATTAAGAGATACTCAGCTTGTACTCCTTAGCTTGTAGACTAGTGACCAGTTTCAGTATTTTATTATTTTAACTAATGAAAGATTGTTCAGCCAACCATCTGGCTGATTTCGTGTTCACATGTGATTATAGGATTTGATGGATGACTCCATCCTCCACACTTGGGTTGAGATGTAATCAGTTGGCTCTTGGCTGTCTCTAATGGGACCTGTTCTTCCCTGGGGCTCCTAGCTGAGAGCTGCACGATGTTTAAAAAGCACCATGCACCACAGAAGCTGCATTCCAGGAAGATGAGCCTGCCTGTTTTGCTAGGCCTTGGCTGCCTAGCTGTGAGGCTTTCTTCAAGGATTCATAAAACATTCCACTGCTGTGACACCCAACAGGACCCAGCAGCAGTTCTCCAATTGGAATTGCCTGGGGATTCTCTAGTCCAGTGCCTCTCAACACGTGGTCCAGCAGCATCAGCAGCTCGCAGGAACTCTTAGAGATGAAAAAGTCCCTGTCCCAGACCTAGTGAATCAGAAACTATGCCGGGGGCCTGGTTACCTGCATGTTAACAAGTCTTTCAGGTCATTTGGACATAGGCTAGAGTTCAAGAACTGTGTGCCCAGAGCCCTCACTGATGATCAGTCCTGCATGAGTTTCATTGTTTTCCTTTCTGTCTTTGGACTGCTCTCAGTTTTGAGGAAGACATTCGGTACAGACGGGACATTTCCCAGTGGTTCTGTTGTATATGGTAGCACATCAAGCTTTCCAATTTCTCTCTTTTTTTTTTTTGGTTTTTGGTTATTTATGACTAGTTTTCTTTTGTAGTGTGTTATGATTTTAACTAAAGCAATTATTTCAATGAGAAAAACAGTACTTTTTGCTGAAATGTCATCTTCAGCCCATTATTTTTACTCAAATCCTACTGAACGCAATGTTTCCTCCAACGTTTGTCTCAAAGTGGCAGTATTAACCTTGAATAACTCTGTAGCTTGACATTAATATGACTTTGTCAGGACCAGGACGTGGGAACCACTAAGCTTTCATGCTGACATAGACACTGGTAAAACCATGCCAAGGGACAGGAATGATTCACATGCAAGTAGATACAGCCATGGAGCAGAGTATACCTCTAATAAATTTTAAGCTCTTTTGAGGTCAGAGCAAATACTTTATCTTTTGTCAACCTTCAATAGATGACTTAATTAGGGAATTTATGGCTTAGGCCATATCCTGAGTATGGGAACACTTTAAAACACATGAACTTGATAACAATAAAACAATAGCCACCACAACATGTTAACATTTTGAAGAATCAGCTAGTCAACCACCCTCATTTTACAGGATAGGAAATTGGGAGCAGAAATCACACTCATTGGGTCTTTAAATTTTTTTTCAGTAGCAAAGAAAAATAAACAGGACCATATGCAAAAAATTCAGCATAAAAAATTGCAGATGAAACCAGGCCTCAAACGGTGGCTGGAATGTTCTTCACCCACATACGTGAATCGCTTTGTCCTGGAGTGTCCTGGAGTGTACTAGAAAGGCTTCCCAGAGCCTGTCTGAGCCCCTCAACCCCACCCCACCCCACTCATCATGCTCCGCCCCGACTCTGCTTTATTTTCTTTCATCACCTTGTTGCTACCTGATTTGATATTTTATTCAACTGCTATTGTCTACCTCCCCTTGATACAGCAGGGATTTTATGTTCCATTTACTGCCATACCCCACCCTGATCTCAGCATACAGTATACATTGAATTGGTATTCATTGAGTGAATGAAGAAAAGATAGTAATGAATGCAAACCCTTGAGCTACGAGCAAAACATATCCTGAGCCAGGCACAGTGCAGCACTCCCGTGATCGCGGCACTTGGGAGACTGACACAAGAAAATCGCAGTTCGGAGGCTAGCACACAGTAATTTAGAGGGGTACTGTTTCAAAATAAAAAAGGGCAGAGGACATAGCTCAGTGGTAAAGTGCCCCTGAGTTCAACCCCCAGTAGCATACGCATACATACACACACACACACACACACACACACACACACACACACACACAAACTCTTTACTTGCTATAGACTTTCTATATCAGTAATTCTTAAATTGAAGAGAATTACAATCCCCTTGTGCTTTTGATAAAAGCTAGGGATTGCTTTCTTAAGGAAAACACATACATATGCACAAGTAACTTTGGCATACTTTTAGGGGTTCAACTACTAGGGCTCCTAGATTTAAAATTAAAAAAAGTTTATGCGCTTTCCACTTACTGATTTGGTTTTTAAGAAATGGACTTTTAAACTTAAATCAGGAAAAATCCCTGATTCTTCGGAAAACTTTCTGGAGATAAAAGCCCCCTACTCTCATTATTTCAAAACAGGTGACATGATGACAGGTAATCTATGCCCTGTATTGTGCAAGAAACCAAGTTTGATTCAAAAACAGCACACAAATATCAACAAAATGCCAAAAATACTTAACTAATCTGTTCTCTACTATTGATGATTCCTAGAGATGTCTTCTCTAAAAGGAAAAAAGGGTAAATTAAAACTAGAGAGTTGAAAAGAGAATTCCATATTTCCTGGGCACACATTATTTGCCTGGCGCCTACTAACTGCTTCACATACATCATCTTGCTCTTGTAAATTACCTAGAAGATTATCACGAGGAGCCAAAAGAACTGCACAAGGTGCCTTCTCCTGTGTGGTGTGCAGGTTATTACTGTATCATTTGAGTATGCCCACCCTTTGTATAGTTGTTTTTAAGTTTGAAAACATTTCCCATATGTGTCCTCTCGTTGTCTTTTACAACTATTTGGCAATCAAGAAAATGATTCCAGTAATTAATTAGTTCTCAATCATTCCACAAATATTTACTGAGCTCCTATTCTGGCAGAAATATCTTTGTCTTACTACCAAATGTAAGTATTGTTTACAAAGTACTTCCAGTATAAAAATCCAAATCAGTGAACATATTTGTTCTAATAGCTTGATTAATTTACAAAACTTTTGTCTGAAAAAAATTAAAGTATACTAAAGTAAAATTGTATTGCTTCTCCATTATTTCAAGAATTGAATAGCTTGATTGAGGAGCTTATTGAGGAGCATATAAGTTGGTTAGACTGGCGGCTCACTGTCTGTGACTGCAGTGTAGAGCCATGGAATGTTAGAAAGGAATGGGCCCTTGGAGACCATGTGTTCATCCACATGTACAGTTTGGTTGTGCAGATACCTGAAAAACACTTCTCAGAACTGATCTTGGGGTCAGAAATTATGGCTTATTTATCTTTGTATCTTAAAAAAAAAAAGAGGCACTGGAAAAGAATAAATGCTCACTAAATATTGACTTGCTTGAATGGCATCCAAACTTGGTCTGATTGGGTACATTGAGGACAGTTTCTCTCTTTTGTAGCAGTAATTGAAGTTTGATTATTTCTCTGGCTCACAAAATTAGTGAGCCAGTTCCCAGTACACCAGCCCTTAACTTCGGGATGTGAGTTCCGCTAAGGTGCCTGTTAACAGCCTTGATCACACTTATTTTCAGTTAAACTAAAATAATATTTCCTTGGACCAGGGCAATGTGACTCTAATTTATTTTTAACCATTTCTAAAACATATTATCTCACTTCCTTGCCCACAAGCCTGTGACTGGATGGGATTATCATTCCTGTTCCCAGGAGGTGAATTCTGATGGGTGGACTGACCAAGTGAGTCATCTAAGGTCAAAGGCGACTTGGGGCAAAACTGCAGTCACTGCAAAACTGCATCACACTATCTACAAAGGCAATGTTGGTGCAACTTGGAGGGTAGCTGTCAATTTAACCAAGCTCCTCTAGCTATGCTGTCTGTCTAGTCACATAGAAATAGACTTCTCCAACATATGATAGGGGATCAATAGATATTAGTTGAGTGAAGTCTAATTGGTCAAAATAGCATATAAAATTGATATTATGGGAAATATTTTTTTCATGGCACTTAAATCATTAGAAAAAAAGGAAACTTTATAATTAGAGAAAGGATGGAACTAACTTCTTGACACTAAGGATCTCTTGCATCAATAAAATAGTTTAATTAATATGATAGTATGTTTTCCTTTATGGCTCTGAACCCATTTCTGTCAAATGTTGGCAATGTTATATTTTCTCATCTTGTTTTACCAAAACAATGGGAAAGGTCCAATTACATATGTACATATTTTAGCATGTATAGTATCTGGGAAATTCAGATTTCTTAACTGCGTCTCATCCTCCTAGATTTTGTGATATACACCCAGTAAAATTGAACAGCTTGGATAGGCACCAGAATCTGACTCCTTTATTTTTCCATCCATTCACAATTCATGATGCTAATATGATTATCAAATCAAATGAAGGCAATAAAAATAATTACAACATACAAATGTCCTAGAGTATGTTGCTATTCTGCATCATGACCTTTGAAAATATTGAACCAATTATTTTACATTAACTATGAGTGAATTCATCCTCAGTTACAAATTAGGTAATTCATTATTCTGAAATGTGGCAGATAGTGAGTAATCTAATTTGAAAACAACCCTAATTGAATAAGAAATATCTTTACTTGAACTCAGACACCATATCATCAATATCTAATGCATGTTATAACAATAATATCTACATCCTATGTTCTTTTACATGATCTCTCATTTGTGTGCTGCATGATTACTATCACAAAACTATAAAGAAGTGAAATGCTCTTCTAATGTTCTAGAATTCATTTTCACACTGGATATATTGTCAAGCAAGTATTTGAATGAGTCTTCATTCTGTTTCTATTTTTCCTTCAAGTAGGAAGGCATACTTCCCCTTCTGTGTGTGGCCAGAGACAATAGATGTCATTTTTGATTTGGTTATATGTTGCATTTTATCTCCTTTAGCTGATTATTAGCAAATCACTAGCTTCTCCACAATTATTTCTTTATCTGAACTATATTAGGGACAATGACAAGTTGACACCAGCCTTAATGTTTTGACTTTGTTTTCCTGAGGTACCATTAACATCACATAATAGTAATATCAGTCTGTATTTAGGTGGCATACTATCTTAGTGTCTTCAAATTTTTATATTTGTCATCATAACTCTGCAAGTGCTGTTATTCTTGTTTTATGGACAAAGAAGATGGGCTGAAGCCAGGATCACATAGCTTGTAAGTGACAGGGATCGTATTCAAACCCAATCTTCTGATCACTCCAATTCTTTTTCTACCACACAAAAGACCCCATGACAAAACACCTGGCTTACTCTTGTAGAACAACACAATTACTTAACTGTGACTGCTTTATCTAAGATTTCAGTAGCTATAAATTTAACAATGAAGCCTGAGCTAATATAGCAGAGTTAGCTGTAACTAGCATGAGTTGCGTTGAGCATGCAAAAAAATGTACTTCTCCTTTCAAGAGTTAAAAAACCTTCCCATAGAATTGTTCCCCTAGAATTGTTGTATTTCCTACTTTGGAATATTAGTATAGTTAAGCAAATATTACAACAAATGTTGGTACATTATAATTTCTACCTTTGACATTCTACCTTCAGTCTCAATAATCAACCATACTATCTCAACTTGACTTTAAAACTGGGGATGTGTTAGAAAAATAAACTTTATTAAAGGTTCTACATCCCTGGACATCAGTAAATAATGGAATATGTGCCACAGATTTAGATTAATCATTTATAGCTCCTATTGGAAGATTTAGAAGGAAAATAATCCACTCAGTTATATTTTCAAGAGAAAAATGGGTCTTTGGGCATACATACTCCTTCCAGTTTTTGTAAATATTCTGAACATCAGATCTTTACTTCTCCCAGTTAAAATTAAAATGTAAGATGTAACCTTCATAAATGAAAATATAAATTATTTTTATGATTTCCAAAACAATTGTTTCTGAAGATCTATTTTTGACAAAGTTGTTTTGAAATTAGTAAAGCCATGTGTTAGTGTAGATCCAATAAATAATGGTTGATTAGTTTGCTTCTTTATATTACCATGCACCCAGAGCCAACTTTATATAACGAGACAAATGAATCGGTCCTGAGGTTCTATGGAACAATAGATCCAGATTTGGCTTCAGCATTTTTTAATGGTTTCTACAAGGCAGAATATATGATATATATTATCCTACACTTCTTGACACCTATTTTTATGAAGAACAGAGGTTTCCATCAGCTTGACCAAGAAATGACCTTATCATGAAAAAAATTAAGGCTGTTAGTTTCATAATATGCTTAGAGCAACTTCTGTCAGGGTTCAGACAACCCGACAACCCCCTCTTCCTTGTCTTCCACCCAACATCAAAAAGTTTCAGGTCTTGATAATAAACACGAACCAATCTGGAAAGATTTTCTTGTGTGCTCACATTGTTTTTTCTACAAATATTAGTATTCCCCGGAGAAAAATGTGGTCCAACATGACTTTAGTTTCCATATCCTCTGAATATGATTCCCTTTCCTAAAAATAAAAAGTCCATATTTGAATAAAAAGTTTATGTTTGAAATCCATTGAACTTTAGACAGATTCTAAATCCATTTTCCCCATTTTTTCCAATGTTGCTTGCTCATACTCCTTTGTTCTTCCTCCTTCAAGAGGCTTCCAGGTTGTTAAAGGCCCCAAGATGCCATCTCTAGCTACTATCTATACCTGTCTTTGACAAATCTCAATCTGCCTCAAGGTTTTAAAAACAGCTTGTAGGCTGATGACTCTGAAATGTGCACCTTCAGCTTGGATCCCTCCCTTCAACCCAGACCTGCCTCTCCTCCAGCCAGCCCAGGGATAATCAGCTCAGCTCGGGCTTCTAAGCAGGATTTTCTGTGAGCTAATTCAGACTCTGCTATTTATTATAACCTTAGGGTTATAATAGTAGTCCCTAACTTCCAACTAAAGTTGAAAGGCATAATTTAGCATTGCACCTAAAAGAGCTTAGAACATTGTTTAGCACATAGTAGTCACTCATAAATAATTTAGCTACAATTATGACTTGACATGGATTTGGACATCTAACGTCAGTCTCATGTTTAACATGAGAAAAGGAGGACAAGCGCTTTCCCTCCCACACATCCAGGTTTCCACCAGCATCCCAGGTCAAACATGCGGAAACAGCCTGATTCTTCTCTTTCCTTCCCAAGGCACATACAATCCATCCACCATTGAGTCCTGCCCACTTCACTTACAAACTGTCTTCTGATTTTTTCCTCTTTCCTTATCCTTGCTGTTTGTCTCCCATAAACTGGGCTCAAATCATCATTGTTTTCCAATGTCCCAGCCAACCTCCTACCTCCCCTCCTGCCCCCACAGTCTAGCCTCTGCTCAGAGTAATCTTTCTAAGATGTAATCAGATCAAGATATTCTGCCTGCTTAAAACCTCCCAGCTGCTCCCACTGAAACCAACATAAAATTCTTCCAAGGGCTCAGGGGTCTGGCGGGTGCCCTGCTCCCGGGCCGCTTTCCCTCCACCCTCCTGCCCCATTCACTCTTATCAGTGAGCCAGCCTTGCCCCAGTCCTTGGGACACAGGCTTCTCCTTTCCATCCTGGCTCACTGCTCCTGCTGCTTCCCACACATGGGTGCAGGGACACCAACTTCTCATGACTCTGGTAACAATGCAGATGCACCTCCAGGAGAGGTGCCTTCTTCCCCTGCCCCTCCCCTCCCCCTCCTCCATGTGGGTTGCTTTTATCTCCTCCCTAAGTGAATCTGAATATATATTAACTGCTTTGTTTTTCCCAGGTTAATTTCCCTACTAGAAAGTTCATTTCCTAAAAGGAGGGGCTGGTGAGGCTCTGTTCTGTTCCTCACTGCTTTTCCAGCCCTTGAAAAAGGTTTGGTACACAGAGGAACCGCTTGAAGAATATTCAGTGTCTGATTCTGAACGTGCTACAATCTTACAATGAGTTCCTACTCTACTGTAGAGCTGGTTAACATGAGCGAGTTTGCAAATATCTGACAAATTGGTGTTAGGAAGAGAAGATGAGTCATTCCAAATTACTTAGGGACTCCTGTTAGTTTGACCTCCTGTGTGTCTTATTTTATATAGTCTAAATAAAGCCATGTTTTAAACAGGAGAGAATGAGAAGGTGTGAAAGGACCTTTTGTAACAGATGAAGCATGAAATATCGCCTTTGGGCAGTTTGAATCTTCGTAGAATAAACAGTTTTATTCTATATTGCAAAGAAAAACATGACATTGATAAGAAAACATTATTTGGGAAGAATTTATGCATGCATGTAATAGTGAGAGACAATGGAAAATAATTTTCAAAGTTTTATGAAAGTAGTGATAAGCGCTATATGAAAAATCACATCATATTCTCTTTTTAATTGGTGCACTGTAATATATACCATAGGTTCAGAATTATAAATACATACATGCATGGAGCATTCCTTGTGTGTTTCCCTTAGGTCCTCACCCCACTCCCCATGGATAGTCTTTACATGGATAGTCTTTACATTGATAGTCTTTATATTGATAAATAATTTCATGTATGAACAAAGGGTTGAGTTCATACATGAACATAAACAAGGGTTAAGTTTCCCCTTAACTTAACCCTTTCCCCCTCCCTATCCACTCTCTCTCCAACTCACCGTCCCTCATTCTCCTAGTGTCTCCCCTCATTTATCTGAGGTCTTCTTTATTTCCGTTTCTCTCTAGCTTCCACATGAGTGAAAACATGGCCTTTCACTTTCTGTGATTGGCTAATCTCACTAAGCATAATGTTCTCGAGTTCCATTCATTTTCCTGCAAATGGCATAATTGTATCTTTTTTTATGGCTGAGTAGAATTCAATTGTGTGTATATACCATAATTTCATAATCCATTCATCTGTTTATGGACACCTAGGCTGGTACTTTGGGAAGATCCCCAAAAGTGGTATGGCTAGGCCATACTGTGGCTCCATTCCCAGTCTTTTAAGGAACCTCCATACTGATCTCCATAGCTGCTGTACTAACTTGGAATCCCACCAACAGTGTATCAGATTTAAAAGCTTCTGTGCAGCAACGGAAACTATGGAGAACCTAAAGAGAAAGCCTAAAGAATGGGGAAAAATCTTCGCCAGCTACCCCTCTGCTAGAGGATTAATATCTAGAATATATAAAGAGCTTAAAAAACTCAGTACTGAAAAAACAAAGAACTCAATTAAGTAATGGGCAAAGGATCTGAATAGACACTTCTCAAAAAAAGAACTAAAAATGGCCAATAAGTATAAGAGGAAATGTTCAACATCATTAGCAATCAGGGAGATGCAAATCAAAACTACACTGAGATTCCACTTAATCCCAGTTAGAATGGCAGTCATCAAGAACACAGACAACAATAAATGCTGGTAAAGATGTGGTGGAAAAGGAATTCATATTCTTTTTAAAAAATTAAATTCCATAAATTACATTTCTTGAATCACAGTACTGCAGAAATTCTGTAGAGGTGATTTCATGCATTCTTTCACCTGTTGGGAGAATAAACAGAGACTCACTTTTTTCAAACTTCTGGGCAGGAGATCCCAGCATTCTAGTATCACTCTTAAGCATCTGTTTCAGCAGAAACTCAGTAAAATACAGAGAACATCCATTCAAGTTTATTGTTCCATCTAAGTTATCTTAATTCTCTTAAGTATCAAGTAAGCTGAGTTAATTGATGGGTTAATTAAGCCACCCATAATTTACTTCTTGGAGGAAAGACAAAACCAAGAAAATCAGTTGACAGTGTATATTCAGTGTTTCTAGCAGCCTCTAGAGTATGCTGTGTGTACTCTGCTCATCCACTGACCTTCAAGGATTCTTTTGGAAACTGGAGGGTGGGAAGTGTAGCTCAGAGGATTTCAGGCAGGAGGCCTTGCAAGAACAAAAGTATTTAAAGAAAGATTACATTGTGCTCACTGTGCTATAGATGCTGAGGCAGGAAAATATGCTAATCCACTTTATGATTTTCACAAATGGTTGAAACTAATTTTTTAAAGCAGCATTAAGGAAAAAATGTAATTGACATTCCATTTCCAAAATATTCTGTTTAATCAAGGTTTTATTATGTGTGATTTAGAGTTCATTAAAAATGCTAAAGCTAATTCATCAGTTTAAGAAAAAGAATGTTGTTTTATGAAATCTGAAGTCAATCTATACCATGCTACGAGTCTTTATGCCCAGAAGCTCTGCACATTGTCCTGTGGTCACATTCTCAATGTGTGATGTCAAGAAACAGACGAGCAGGAAGAAGTAAGGCATGGAACTGGTAATATTAAAGCTGCTTAAGACGAGGAGCAAGGGCTTAGTGCCAGTGTCAATATTTCATTTTCTTTGGTATGGAAAAATATTTGTGCTTCTGAAATCTTAGAATTTCAAAAAATAAATTGTATTTTTAAATAAAAACATGAAACATCCCGAGTTTCAGTGTTTATGTAAAGTTTATTGGGTTTTGGTGTTTTTCTTTTTTTTAATTTTGGATTGTTGGAAGTTTGTTTTGATGTTTCTATCTGCATCATTTCTTAATTAGAACATAGTGATTTGGGGGTTGGTGATATAGCTCAGTGGTAGAACATGTGCTTAAGCATGTGCAAGGCCCTGGGTTCAATCCCCAATACCCCTCCAGAAAAGAACTTAAAGATTTTCAATTTGAAGGCATTATATAATGAACAAAATTCGGTTATGTGACAAAATCAGGCATATTGATTTTCCCCCCTCTTGATCTTCCATAGCAACAGCTGTTTTAACAGAATAATATGTCTCCTCATAACAACCAGTTCTCAACTTGGAAGTTCTTTATTCTCAACCTTCTTTGGAATGTTGCCTTTTACTGAGTCAGATTTATTAAAATATCATTAGGCTTAGAATTCCTTCCCTATACACTTATGTCATGACTCCAGAGTCTCAGATCTCTAAGCATAAAAGAATCCTACAAATCTGAATTGCCACCCAACAGAATACCACATTTTCTCCTCTCCATCATTTTTCTGCATACAAAGCAGAGTGGCATCCATCACTTTTAAGGCCTCAGTTTCATTGTTGAGAGGAATTTATTTTTGTATTGCAGTAAAATTATTTTTGTTGAAAAGTATATTTCAGAATGTTGGTCCACTCAGAGAAGTAAGGGCCACTTGGGTTATCTTCTTTTGTTTGTAAGTGCCTTAAACTAGTAATAAAGTATGTCTGTCTTGTTTTGTTTTGTTTTGTTTTGTTTTGTTTTGTTTTGGTACTGGGGATTGAACTCAGGGGTATTCTACCCCCTAGATTACACCCCCAGCCCTTTTTATTTTTTATCTTGAAATAGGGTCTCACTAAGTTGCTAAGGGTCTTGCTGAGTTGCTAAGGCTGGTCTTGAACCTACAATCCTCCTGTCTCAGCCTCCCAAGTACTGGGATTACAGGTGTCCACCACTACACCTGGCTATGTCTGTCTTTTCAAGGACATAGAATATGAGATGCCAGAGGTGCTGCCCTGATCATGACATGTGGCAGGACACCCATGTTACTGTGAGCACAAGCCTCACTTTGATGGAGAAGTCACTGCAACAGAAAAACCAGGTAGCCAATCTTGCTTACCACATGAGAACAATTAAAAATTAAATTAAGAGTATAGGCTTTTAATAAACCATCAAACCTTATAACTTCCTAGCATAACCAATGTCAGAAACTATTTACCAAGAAATTAAGGTAATAGAAACCAGGACATCACTCAACCCTCTAAGACCTAAGAAACCTGACTCTGAGCGCGTCATAAATGGGCAGCTGATAGGTCCCCTGTCATAGCTTCCTAACGTGGGTGATTCCACCCCCAGGAGGGGGGCTGGAACAAAATACAGATACAAAAAAGAATGTAAATTTCTCACTGCATCTTTCTACTTATTCACTTAAAGAAGGTAGATTTCCGGGGGGGGCTTCTCCTCTTCCTCCTCCTCCTCCTCCTCCTCCTCCTCCTCCTCCTCCTCCTCCTTTTCCTCCTTCTCTTTCTTCTATAAGCCAAGTAAGTTTGGAAACTTTTAGATGCCTATACTGGGCCTTTTTGGACATATTCTTTACTTGATCATTTTCCCTTTTTATATCTGTCCATTATGTTTATTTTAACCTAATTTCAAGTGTGTAAGCAGTTTCCAGAGGGATGAAAACTTGCTTATACAGCCAACCTATTTCCAGGTTCCTGACGCTTCTTGTGTGAGGAAAGGTTTTTGGAATCACTGTATTCTGCCTGCTGTACCAAGAGAGTCTGAAGAAAAGTTAAGCAAGCAAACAAGATGAAAATAAAAGCAAAGGTAGTGAGGAAAGACAGGTATATGTAATCCTGACCCTGACTAGACCTCTCCCCTGTGTTTGTTATCTCACACTCAGGATCTGGGGCCCCCAAACATGAGGCAGAGGATACACAGCCGCAGCTCGGGAAGGCTCCTGGCCCATAGCAACGGAGGAAGCCAATGGGCGAGTGGTTCAAATGCATTGGCCCATGTAATTATCTATCATTACTATTTTGCCCAAAGTTCACAGAATACACAACATTCTACTAGAAGAGACACAGATTCTGAGAACTTATCACCTATTTCAGTGAGGTAAACCTTGTGTTCAGTCAAAACTTCATGAGTATTGAGTTTAACATCTAATAATAGATACAATAATAGGTAGTCTAGAAAGTGCTGCCTCAGCCAGATTTTGCTGGGTTCTTTTGGTATCAGATAAGCCAACCAGCCAAAAGCAAAAATCAGTCTTGCTTTTAGACAGTGCACAACAAATCAATGGTCCCTTCTCAATTTTGACCACAATTAAAGCCTAAGTATTAAATGTAAACTTTATATGCCTGTGTTTATATCAATCAATAAGTATTATTTAACTACCTGAAAGGTACTATGCTGACACAGGGAGGACAAAAAGAAAGAAAATATATACATAGCACCTGTCCATAAGGCTTTTAGTATTTAGTTGGAGAAAAAAAGACATGACGTTATAAGTATATAATAAGAATACACAAAAATTTAAATAACAATATATATCAGATAAATCTACATTATTAGTGGAAGTGTTTCCTAATCTTAGAACAGAAGAGGGGTCAAAAAATACTCCAAACCCAACACACCCAAAAACTCAGTAGAAAAAAATCATAATTTCTGAAAGTCCTTTCTTTCTTCTAGGTCTCTTAAACCATAGTTTTGATGGGAAGAAACTAGATACAAACAGAATTTGCCACAAGTAGACCAAGGTGATGGTGGGTTGAACCATTCTGGGAATGACTAGGATTCCATTTATACCACAAGCTGCAGCCAACAACAGGATATGTTCTAGTAACTTCTAAGACACAGCTCCCACCTTAAGCAGCTCTTCCATTCATTCCATTGATCTGTACCATTTTCTTGGGCTATAGACCTGGACATAAAAAAAATTGGGTAGCTTTGTGAGACCAGCAGGTAATCGTAAATCCAGAAAAGAATTCTTGTTTGAGGAATCAGTTTTGGGTGAGGGCATGAAGAGAAGGTGTTTACTTCTTTATCTCTCCATGGAGACTGTCATGAGCTACTCCAAGGCAGGAACCTGGTTCATCTTTTTTCCAGGGTTGAGTTGCCTTTCATGTAATATTGGTTCAACAAATTAATTGGATGAATCCATGTCTGTACCAATGATCTAATGAATAAATGTCTCTTCAACCTGTTCTGATCTGGCCTACCATTTCCTCCAAGTTTCCACATCTATACACTGGCTGAATTTTTCAGCAACTTCAACATTGCTAGATCAAACGCTCCCATCGTACTTCATTCTCTTTATTCAATCTCAGATCATCTCAGTTTTAAAAAGTCTTTTCTTTTGGCTTCTCTGACATCATGGTGTTCTGGTTTTTCTCTCTCTTCTCTGGATAATGTTCACAACTTTATTCTGCTGCCTCCTTCTTAACTTGGCCCTTAAATTCCAGCATCTAGTCTTGGGGCCATTCCTTTCTCATGTTATGCTCTCCCTAGCTTATCTCCACCAAATTTGTATTTCAGCCCAGACCTCTATACCAACCTCCAGACTCCTGTAATCAATGGTTTAAAAGCCTCACAGTTTCTCTAGTAGAACTTGTACAAAGCCAAATTCAGTTCCTGCTACCCCCAACCCACTCCACCTGCAGTCTTCTACAACTCTGCAGATGGTACTTACTTTTACTGGGTTTCATATGGCAGGAAGTCCAGGGTCTTCTTGGCACCATCTCTTCCACACTTCCATAGTAAATCCACTAGCAAACATGTGCTGCTTATTCTTCCTCCAACATATAACTTAGATATGGCCACTCCTCCTCGTGTTTATCTCTACTACACCCATCCAAGGAGCAGTCATTTCTCTTTCCTGACCTCTTACCCATTAATGCCATCTAAGTTCTGCCTCTTCTTCCACCTACATTCCTCTCACAGCAGCCAGGGCTATCTTTTTAAACTGTAGATCACATCATTCATCTACTTAAAACCCACAGATAGATGCTCAGTTCTCAGCATAAACTACATGGTCTTGTGTAATCTAGTTACCGCCTGGTTCTATAGCATCATCTTCTGCCATCCTTTCCATTACTCTTAGACTCCAGACCCACAACTCTCTTTTAATATCATCAAATAAGCTAAGACTTCTAACCTGGAACTTTTGCACATGCAGTTCCCGATCTATGGGGCATTCTTCCACCCATACTTCACCTAGTTAATTTTTAGGTGTCAGATTAAATATAACTGCCTTGGGAGCTAGTCCATGAGTCTTGTGTGCTGGAAGAAAAGAATCTAGACAATACACCAAAGCAGAGCCTTGTGCAAGCAAGGAGCTTCATTAAAGGGATAGTAGATTCTCAAGAGTGGGTCCCAACCAAATGGTTAGAGGCTCCAGGTAGAGGTGATGTCATCTGATTATATCTGGAAATGGTCTTTGCTTGGTCAGATCCCAGTTACTAGCATCACTCTTCAATGCCTGCTCCATGCTACTGAAACTGCAAGTCATCTCGGTTTCTCCTGTGCAATCAAAAATCATCTGTAGTGCAGCCTTGTGTCACAGGACTTAATTAAACCAAATCAGTGTGTTCCCCTAGCTTGCAGCAGCAGCACCACCAGTGCCTGGGAACTTGTAGAAAATACACATTGTCAAACTTGGTCTAGACCTACTGATCTACAGAATTAGAAAACTCTGGAGCAGGGCCAGCAGGAGATTCTGATGTACAATAAATTTTGAAAAGCACTGATCTATCTCACCGAAGATGGAAATGGAAGCCTCAGTTCTACCTTTTTTTTTCCAGTACTGGGGATTGAACCCCGGGGGCATTCTACCTCCGAGCTACATCCCCAGCCTATTTTTTATTCTTTATTTTGAAACAGGGTCTCACTAAGTTGTGGAGGGCCTCATTAAGTAGCTGAGGCTGGCTGCAAACCTGCACTCCTCCTGTCTCAGCCTCCCAAATACTGGGATTACAAGTGTGCACTGTGATAGTTGGTCTGATTTGTCAACATGACTCACCCCAGATCATGTGACTTTGGTTGTGTAACAGCGGATTGAACCGGAAGTCCTGCCCTATATGTGGGTAGCAGGGTTCTGATAGGTGCAGGACTTAGATAAAAAGAAGGAGAAAGCCGCATAGAGCTGAGCTGCGACTCTTCCTGAGGAAAACGCATCTGCTCTCGTTTGAGATCATCAGTCTCCAACTTCGCCGTTTCCTTGGAGAACTTCTTGATCTTCTGCTCTCGTCTGAGATCATCGGCCTCCAACTCTTCGAACTGAAACGTCACCCTCATTTCTCCGAAGAGCTTCCTTATCTTCACATCTTGGACTGGACTGAATTGGTGGTTGCTTCAATCCTGGGGCTCCGGCTCTTAGACCGCCCGACCAGCTGCTGATTCCTCTGACTTTTTCACGTGCGGTCAAAATTTAGGACTACATTGTGAGCTAATCTAATAAATCCTTTCCCCCACCTCCCTTCCTTTCTTCATTCTGTGAATTCTGTTGATCTGACCAATACATGCACCACCATGCGTGGCTTCAGTTGTACCTTTTTATTACTAGACATACCTGATTTGATAGACAATTTTGGAGAGCTCAGTGGAAGAAAGATATACAATTAATAAATTGTCTCTAGTTGGGGTGGACAGTGTGGTAGGATGGTTATGAGTTGTGAGTGACAAGATTATATGCACAGTTACAGGTATAGTCCCCCTGCCCCATGAACAAGGGATACATTCCAAGACCCTCAGTGAATACATGAAACCGCATATAGTACCAAATCCTCTGTGTGTGAGTGTGTGTGTGTGTAATGTTTTTTCCTACTAAGTTACTAACAGGTGGGTAGCACATACAGCATAGATATGCTAGACAAAGGGATGATTTATTTCTCTGGCAGGAGAGCAGGACAGTGTGAGATTTCATGTTACCCAAAATAGTGCACAATTTGAAACTTACGAATTGGTTCTTTCTAGAAATCTCCATTTAATAGTTTCAGGCCAAATTTGACCACTAGTAACTGAAATCATGGAAAATAAAAAACTATGCATGAAAAGGGGGAACTACTGAACTTTTTTGTAAGCCTTTGGATGTCCTAATACACTAAGTTTCAAACTTATAAGTCTAGGTCAGCTGATACCCAGAGTACTATGTTCTAAGTATAAACCTTCCTTAAGTAAAAGGCTGAATCCTCTTAGTATCAATTGTATATCTTGGTTTCTCTCTTAAATTGTTAGTGAAATTTGCATGGTTTATCTTTTAGACCTTGTATTTCATAATTTTTATTATCTTCCTCACTGCTGTGCAATACTAAGTCTTCACAACATACTGAATGATTGGTTGATAGAGTCATTTTTTAATTTTAATTTTAAGTAATTACAAAGCACTACCTGTTTTTAAATGTGGTGTAAGAAAACAATATTTTCCCTTGGCTCCCACTGTTTGTGAAAAATATTCAGTCCTGATTTTCATCCATGATAGTGCCGAGGTTCTTTTTCCATGAGTTCTTTAGTCTCTCTAGCATTTTCCAAAGGTTTCCAGCAGCTGTTTGTCTTCACATGAAAGTCTAGTTGTTTACTGAGAACTGTCCCCTGACAGCCTGCTTCACTTATGTCTCTACCTTCTTATGGGGCTTCAGAAACCACCCACTCGTCAAGCCTCTTTTATGTGGCAGAGAAGCATTTATGGCCTCTGAGATTTTCTGTGTGTACAGAATTATTGTCCCAGAACATGTTTTAAGTGCTTAGGAAGTGTTGTAGTGGTATTGCACAATTTAGTATGATTATGAGAAGCAAGAAAAAAATTTTGTATGTATTACATTATCCCTTCTTTTCATACACAAAGTAATCCAACAGGCTCCTTCAGGGACCAACTGAATCCCAGAAGTTCATCACCCTCACTTCTACTTCCTTCCTAGGTTTCCAGAGCTCCAAACAAACCAGACCAGCAAAAATCCAACACTGACCATCTTTGGAAATGTACCTTTTCTTGTTTCTTTTCTTCCCAATTATTTTGTAAAATAATTGTCACAAGCTATAACATTCTAGAAAGAAATGTCTCTGTTATGAACCTCACCCCTAGTACATTTCTTATGTCTCTGCATTCAATGCGGTCCATTTAGAGGCCTGTGTAAATTTCGAGAAACCCAAAACATTCTTTAGTATTTAGTGTGTAAACAAATCAGGCAATCATTTGAATCATCTTACGGTAAATAATCTTTACACAGCATCACCAAAGCATTGTCAAAGGCTATTCAATACACCGGTAGTCACCTTAAACATATAGATAGATCTAGGGGGAAGAAAAGACAAACTGAAGGTAACAGGTAATGCAAACTATTAGAGAAGAGGAAGGAGGAGGAGAGGGGAAAGAAATGTAATGGCAGATAGAGATGATCAGAGTATGTTATTTTTATGTGTGAATATGCTGAATGCAACCAGTTATTCTACAATAATTAAAATGCAATAATAAAATGACATGGTAAAAATAAATAAAAATATAGACAGAAAAACATACTGCACACACAGAACACCTTTGAGATTCACTAAGAAAAACACAATTGCAATTTCATTTTGATTGGTTTATATCTCAAGTTTCCAAGTTTAGTAGACTCTTAATCTGCCTGGTATTCATTAAAATGCTAATCTGAAAAAAATAATCTTCCATCTTTCCATTCATAAGCAAAAGTGCATAGCTTATATTTGGTTAGGAAGATAAGGACTTAACACAGAAAAGGGAAAGTAAAATAAAACCATGTCATATTAATAAGGTTAGAACCTATTTTAAAGTTATTCTTCAGGAATTTTAAGGAATATGTCTACTGCATGATCCTTAATGATATGAGCTATTAAAAATCTTGAACTTGATTTTTAGTGGTATTTCTGGAGATTCACTTCTTAGTGCATTTGAAAAAGAGCACCAGCAACAATAAAAAATGTTTAAATAAAATATGGCCAGATCTCATTTTTAAGCAAGAATTAAAAAAAAATCCAGCCTTATTGGCCCGAATCTGCACTAACTCTCCTCAAGTCACAGACCTGTCCCTACCATGCTCAGTGGCACCTTCTAGAAGGCTCTAATTCATCCAGTGAATTAGGGATTAAGATATTGAGATAATTAGCTATCACATGTAGTACACAAGCTGGCTGGGCTGATTTATACTAACACAACACTGTAGCACCATATTTTCAAAGTCTGTAAATTATATTTACTTTATAATCAGACAAATATTTCTTTTCTTTTTTTTTTTTGTGCCTTACCGGGGATTGAACCCAGGGGCATTCTACCTCCGGGCTACACCCCCAACCCTATTTTTTATTCTTTATTTCGAAACAGGGTCTCACTAAGTTGCGGAGGACCTCACTAAGTAGCTGAGGCTAGCCATGAACCCAGATCCTCCTGTCTCAGCCTCCCAAGTACTGGGATTACAAGCGTGCGCCACCACACCCGGCAACAAATATTTATTTTCAAAGGAAATAAAACCACCAAATAGTGAAATGCCTATTTTATGCCATATAGGATTACTATGAGGATTCAATAAAATAATACATATATGTACTTAATAAAATAAAGCATTAATTTTGCCGCATTATTTTATCTCTGTGTATACATAAATAAGTTATGAACATTGCATGCATGAGTATGTAGGTTCCCATCAACACTTGTTGAAAATTCTTAAGTGCTTTAGGATAGAAATCAATTCTTGTGCTGTATATAGTTCCTATTTTTACTTAAAAGGTACAGGAGAACTCAATACATATAAATTAATAAATGTCAACCATCAACCCAAGCAAAATGCTTCTCTGCAGAATTTTGAAAGAGAATTATAATAAAGAATAGTGAACAACTTTTTGCTTTTTTTTTCCCATTTGGTCTGCCACCAAAAAAATGCTTTTTAATTTCAGCAAGAGAAATTTCTAATTCTTTCTTTCTTTCTTTCTTTCTTTATTTATTTTGCAGTACTGTGGATTGGACCCAGGGGCATTCTACCTCCGGCCTACACCCCCGGCCCTATTTTTTATCCTTTATTTTGAAACCAGGTCTCACGAAGTTGCGGAGGGCCTCACTAAGGTAGTTGAGGCTGGCAGCGAACCCGGATCCTCCAGTCTTCACCTCCCAAGTACTGGGATTACAAGCGTGAGCCACTTTCTATTAAGTATAACTCAATGACTTTGCACCTGAAACTATCTTTTAAAGGAGCTTTAACAGGCCTAATTCCCTAGGAAATAAAATAAAGTTTAGCTTGGTCATAGCTCTGCAGATGTGTGTGAAAGATAGCCACAGGTTCCCTATTTAAATATACAGATAAATGTATTAGTTATTTGTTACCACATAACAAATTATTCCAAAATTTAGCAACTTAAGCCGGGCGTGGTGGCGCACGCTTGTAATCCCAGTACTTTGGGAGGCAGAGACCGGAGGATCCGGGTTCGCGGCCAGCCTCAG
>PVJS01023240.1:0-29802 GCA_004027185.1 Glis glis | reverse complement strand
AAAACAAAAACAAAAACAAAAACAAAAACAAAAACAAAAACAAAAACAAAAACAAAAACAAGAAATATGGCTGGTCTTTGTCCCTGTTCCTAGGAGGGAGACCAAATCCTTGGAATTTCTCAAGGGTTAGGAGTGTCTTTATTATTCATGGAGGACCCTGATGGTTTATGCTAATGTGATCACAAATTGATCATTCAGTTTGTACTAAGTGAACAGTAGGTTTATGTCTTTCTAAAGCAGTCCCCCCCTGTCTAAATGAGATATGTTCCAAGACCCCCAGTGGATGCCTGAAACCTTGGATAGTACTGAACCCTATATATACACTATGTTTTTTCTCTATATACATACTATTGATAAAGTTTAATTCATAAATTAAGCACAGTAAGAGATTAACAAGTTACTGTAGATCTTAGTGACTTTACTGTCCAATCTTTTTATTTCCTTATTAAGTGAAGAACTTTCACCTTTCGACTTAAAGAAGCCCTTTATGGCTTCTCTTTGACATATTGCTGGCACCACTATTTTTGCATGTTGGGGTCATTATCAAGTAAAGTAAGGGTTACTTAAACACAAGTACTGTGATATCATTATAGTCCATATGATAACTATGATGGCTACTAAGTGACTAGCATGGAAAGAGAAAGGTAGCATATACAGCTTGGATACACTGGACGAAGGGTTGATTCATAGCCCTTGGTGGGATGGTGCCAGATTTCATCATGCTACTCAAAATGGCATGCAATTTAAAACTTACAAATCATTATTTCTGGAATTTTCCGTTACACTATTTTTGACCATGGTTGACTGCATGGTGCTTTACTGATTTTACCTATCTTTAGTTTGAACCCCAAACTTCCCCACAGTGTGCCTTCAGATGATCAATGTTGGGATCTAACTATCAGGATGATTTTGAGCAGGCAAGGAGAGTGCTATCAAGTCCAAACTGGAAATTACCTGGTGGGAACTATGGCAAAGTAATTCCTGTATACAGAAGGCCCCTCGTGTCCTTGCCAACATAAGATTCTTTGGCTCCATGATCTCCAGAGAGGCCAAGAGAAATAATGATGACAAGAATTAGAATATCAGTCATTCGCACATAACGCTTACTATGTCCTTGGCTCTGAGGTAAACCATTGTTATGCATCACTTCATTTCAAAATACTTATGGGGTAGGTACTATTACCATCTCCTTTTGACAGGCGAGGAAACTGAGATATAGAAAGAAAAATTTCCTCAAGGCTGTCCAGCTGTATTTGATAAAGCCTTGACATTAAAACTGTCTTTGCTTCTAGGCCAGCTGCTTCCAAAATGCTAAGCATGATCTTTACCACTTGGCTACACCCCCAGCCCACCTGGGGAGATTTTTAACCTCTCCATAGCTAGGTTACACCCAAGATGAAATAAATCAAGGTTTGGATGGGAACTAGCCATCAGTAGAATTTAAAGATCCTCGGTTGATTCCAAAGTTTGGGAAATTGATTTCCAAAGTTCCTAGGCTATGTTGTGTCTCAGAAGTAGTTAAACAAGGGGCTGGGGGTGTAGCAGTGGTAGCGTGCTTACCTAGCATACTCAAGGCCATAGGTTCAACCCGAAGCACAACTAAAAAAAGAAAAAAATTTATATATTTAGCTGGGTGGGGTGGTGCACACCTGTAATCCCAGTACTTGGGAGGCTGAGACAGGAGGACTGCAAGTTCAAAGCCAGCCCCAACAATTTAGCGAGACCCGGAGATACCAAGTATCTAGAGCTGAGAGGATAGGATTCCTTATCCTTGGGAAGCAAGTTTCCCTTTTAATTACAGGTTCTTATTCCTACCTCATAGACTCAGATGAGGGCATACTGAAACATTACAGAAGGAAGGATTAAATGCATATGATTTATTATTGTTGTTACTTTTGTCATCGTGCTACAATTTAGATCTCCCCCAAACAGTTGTGTTCATGGTAATAAGCTAATGAGTGCTGTGGAGAGCCTCCTCCGTGGCTCATGGTGATGTATTACATTCAGTGGTAATTGTCTAGACGAAAAAAAAAAGCACCACCTTCATGTTCACTGTAATCCTCCCTGCAGGGAATTTCCTCAGCTTTGAGCTGGTTATTCATTTAGCCTATAAACCCAGCCTCATAATTTACAGAGAGTCCAGCAGGAGAGACCATAAATGACTCTCCCTCTCCATTGGCATGCAAGGGGTGGAATTTGAAGAATAGGGCCTGTCCTGATTTTGTGGTGTAGCTAGGCCAGGCCATCAATTACGGCCAATAAAACCAAGCGGACGGCTCGAGAGTTGTGGGACTCACAGGGCAGTTGGCACCATCTATGAAACTGCTTTGGAGTGAGGGTGAGAGGTTATGCGCTCGATGATCAGAGGCATAAAAATAACGGATTGTTTGCCAAAAGCACATGATGGCCACCCTCGGGGACAAGTCAGGGAATATAGGGGTGATGTGGCCTGTCACAGAACCACCCAGCCTGTCACAGAACCGCCCGGCTGTAGAGCTGATCAAGTCAGAGCCCTTCATTTTCAGATGTGGAACCTAAGCATCACAAGGCAAAGGGGCCCACGCAGAGGCACGTGGTTTGTTAAAGGGTAGCATGATTTTGTGGGTAGTGCTCCCCTTTCCCATCCAGAGCTCTTCCGATGTGGTTCTCAAATTTGAGCATGCATCAGAAGCACCAGGAAGCTTGATAAGCCAGAGGTTGCTGAGCCCCACCCTGGAGATTCTGATTATTCCAGTGGTCTGGGCAGGGTCCAAGAACCTGTATTTCTATCGAGGCCCAAGTGATGCAGCTGCTGTGCTCCTGCTCTGTATCATGTGCTCATTCACCTGTGGAAAGTTCTTGCAAAGGGTTAATAAAACATCGAGTGGTAGTTTTGTGATGGACATTGATGGATTTGGCCTGGAGGAAACTCATGATAGTGAGGAATGGCCACCCAGAGGAAAGGGCCAGAAATTTTCCACCAGTGTTATAAGTGACAATGATTTCAGGAAGATGGCAATCACGGAGGAAGCCATTTGCCTGTCTGTGACCTTTTGTACCCTCATGTTGGTGACATAGCAAAAGATAGGGCAGTCGGCGTTACCCAAAGCGACTTGGAAGTGATTAATATTCAGAGCTCCTGGCGCAGAAAAGGTGGGCATGCAAGATGCAATTAAGATGATAAAGAATGCTGAGGAGCAGTGCTTAGCAGCTAAGCCGGGATGCTAAGCTGATGAGGAAGAGAGCTACTGCCTGTCTCTGGCTCTGCAGAGACTGCTTATGAGATATAGGGATGGAATACGCGATTCTGCCAGGCTCATCATGAGAGAGAAGAAAGATGATTGCAAAGGTTATATTCAAGATTTGGGTGTTTCTTTGTCTCCCTTCCAGGAAGGAAGAAGCTCTAGCAGTTACCAATAATATGGGGTTGATGAGGATTTCAACAGGAGAAAAATAGACATTGTGATTACATTGAAAGTCAGGCGGTGTCTGGCTTGGCTAGTAATTGATAGAGAGCCATAAATGACCCAAAGGAGGTACTCAGTGTGATTCATAAGTCTTGTGTGAAATCTGAAAGCAGCCCGGGTTATGTACACAGGGCTAGCCCCGCCATACAGGAGAAAATCATTTATGGCCCTGTTTCACCCTGCTTCCTGGGCTCCTTTTGCTATTTTGGACCCCCCACCTTTCTCCAGGGCTAGAGAGACACTCGTAGGCACCATAAAATCTCTCATTTTCTCAGCAAAATGTTGTATAATAAATTAACTAAATCCTCAACAAAAAAACAAACGGTGATTTAATCGATTTATTTCAATCAAAGTCTAACTCTAATAAATAATCCTGTAATAGTAGAAGGGGAGCAGAGAGGTGGAGAAGGTAGTACTGAGATCAGAGCTTTAGCCCTTCTGGGGTCCCTTGGTAGACTAACAAGTCACATGTGTTAAGCCAAGGCATACTCTCCCAGTGTGTTGTTCAGTTTCCCACCACTATAATACATACTTGAAATAATCAGCTTATCAAGAGAAAAGGGTTATGTTAGTCTACAATTTTAGAGATTTCAGTCCATGATCGGTTGAGCCCACTGCTTTTGGCGTATGGTGAGGCAGTACATCCTGGTGGAAGTGCATAGTGGAGCAAAACTGCTCACATCATGGCCAGAGAATGAAAGAGAGACAGAGGAAGGGGCTGGGGACCAAGATTCAACACACAGGCCTTTGGTGGGGCATATAAGATCTGAACTGTAGCACTAAGCACAGCTCTAATGATGATGCTGAAAGTAATAATAACCAGCATTTACCAAGTGCCTACCTTGTGCCAAAGACCATTTTTTTTTTACTTCTTTAACCTTCCTACAAACCTTTTGAAGATGATACTTATCATTTCCATTTTGCAAAAAGAAAAACTTAAGAGGCACAGGAAGTTTGGGAACTTGCCCAAGGTCACTTGGCAGTGAGCAGAGGAGGTAGGATTGAACCCAGATGGTTGGGTTCCGGAACCCTCACGTGTAACCTCCACTCTGTTCTACCCAAAGTCACCCTCATGTGCAGGCTGTCTTCCCCGCCCCAGCCCTGTGTCCTCCACTCGCCTGTCCTCCCCTCAGGAGGGCTGTCACTTCCTATCTTGCTCTTCTGTGTATCTGCAAGAGTGTCTGGCACTGAGTGGAAAACCATGCATGTTGAATAAACAAAGGAAGCTGTGAAAGTTTCAATAGGGAGCTTTTAATATTATCTAATTTTTAAAAATGTCTCCTTTGAGCCAGTAAGTCTTCAACAAATGTTACCACCATGACATTTACAGCGGTGTCTGCCTGATGTGAAAAGAGTTGACCTCCAAATTTTTGACTACAGAAGCTTGGAACAGATGCTTATATTTACAGGGGGGGGGGACCATGTTGCACCTAGAACTCTGTTTTTTTTTTTTTTCTGATACATTTTAAAATCTGGAAAGAACAGAACATTAATGAGGGCCAGTGAAGCAGATGCAAGGCTGGAACATGCTGAGAAAAATGCTATGAATATGCACAAATAAAGCATGAACTTCTCTGTGTGTATATGCACAAATTTCCATATTTAGTGTCTGTACATAAATATGTGCTATATGTTGTGTGCATTTCATCCAGAGTCTAGTCAGCAAACAGAGAGAATTTCCTATAGGGAATTGATTAAACAGCTCTTAAAAGACCAAAACAAGCAAAGGGAACACTAACGAGTTAACACAGAGATAGTCACTGTAGGAAGCCACTGGAACTTCTAGGGCTGGGAAAGGAAGGGGAGATACTGGGGATATCAGGATCTAGAAGCTTGGATGGGGTTTACATAAGAAGAAGACACTGTCTAATTGCTGCTGGCACCCCAGGAGCTTGCGGGAGGAGCCCCTGGAGCTGGGACTCAGATACTTGAGAAGGGGATGCTGCATAGCAGGTATATGTGTCCTCAGGGGCCAGGTTCTGGGATACTGAAAAGAAGCTCAAGTTTGGAGCACCTTTGACTAGAACCAATTTGCAGGTGCCAGGGTGGAGGACTTTTCCTTGGAAGAGCAACAAGGCTCTTCTTCCTCCTCTGCCTTCCAATGCTTCCTGCTGGCTATGGCCAAACAGGGAGAAGGCTGACCAAAGAAAATAGAGGTTGCAAGCCAGCTAGGGTGGTACAAGGCTGTAGTGCCAGCACTCAGGAGGCTGAGGCAGGAGGATCCCTGGAGACCAGGAATTTGAGACCAGCCTGAGCAACACAGTAAGATGTCACTTCTAAAAAAGAGATTGCTCAGTTATGGCCTGAGCATCACGGAACTATTGAAGGGTGAGTTTGGAGCTGAGGCATAACACTTGATAACAGGTAGAGAAAGACCCTTTTTCCACAGCGATCACCCCTGCATACCCTGCATACAGCAGAGCTGTATTGACTGGGACCTAGACTGGGCACCAAGCTGCTTATCATCAACCTTGTGTTAAAAGATTATCTTTTCCTACTCTAGTCCTCGTGGAGATGTGTCTGAATCCCTAGAACCTGCAGATATGTTACTTTACTTGGAAGATGTGATGAAGTCAAGGATCTTGACATGAAGAGATTCTCCTGGGTTATCTCCGTGGTCCAGTGTAATCGAAAGGTTTCTTATCAACGGAGGTAGGAGAACAGAGGAAGAGAATGCAAGGGGATGACAGGACTGGAGTGATGAGGCCACAGGCGAGCGATGCAGGCAGCCTCCAGAAGGTGGACAAGGCAAAGGAATCGATTCTCCCCTGGGAAACCTCAGGAGGGACCAGCGCTGCCAACATTTTGATTTTACACCTGATCTTAGCCAAAAAGGCCAAGAAGCGATAACATTTTGATTTTAGCTCCATATGACTCATTGTGGACTTCTCACCCCTGTAACTGTAAGAAAATCAATTCATGTTGTTGTAAGCCAATAGGCTTGTAGTAATTTGTTACCGCAGAAACAAGACACACCTATACTGTCCAACTGACTTACCACTCTCTCTGCTACTTTCTACCTCTGTCCTTTGTTGATATTCACACTACTGCACAATCAAGTCCTATTATGTTTATTTGCTTGCCTATCTCCCCTTTTTTTGTGATACTGGGGATGGAACCTAGGGGTTTTCTACCTCCGGACTACACTCCTAGATCTATTTTATTTTTTATTTGGAAACAGAGTCTCGCTAAGTTGCTGAGAGCCTCACTAAGTTGCTGAGGCTGATTTTGAACCTACAATCCTCCTGTCTCAGCCTCCCAAGAACTGGGATTACAAGTGTGCTCCACCATGCCTGGCTAATTTTTAAGTTTTTAGATATTGGGTGTCACTATGTTACCCAGGCTGGCCTCAAACTTCTGGGTTCAACCTGCGATCCTCCTGCCTCAGCCTCCCAAGTAACTGGGACTACAGGTGCACAAAGTGGTACCCAGCTCATCTCCCTATTAGATGGATAGTTGCACTCCTTGAGGGGAGGGGCCTCCAGGGCCACAGAGGCTATCAGAGGACTTAGTTCCTAATAAGCTACATAAATGCAAGTGAACTGAATTAATGTGCGGATGGACAGGTGCGTTTTTCCCAAATTGTCTTAATCCTGTGACTCTCTTATAGGACCTGCTGAAGTAAGCTACCTACCTTAGTTTAAAAGCATTAAAGATGGTGTCAAGAATAAAAAAGAACAGGCTCTGAGTCAGGCACAGTGGCACATGCCTGTATCCTAGTACTTGGGAGGGTGAGACAGGAGAATCACAGGTTCAAGGTCAGCCTCAGCAATTTAGGGAGACCCTCAGCAACTTAACGAGACCCTGTCAAATAAAAAATAAAAAGGGCTGGGGGTGTAGCTTGGAGGTAGAATGCCCCTGGATTCTATTCCCATTACCAACCAACAAACAAAAAACACAAAAACTAGACTCTGAACTTACAGAGCTTGCCCGATGCCTTTGGTGTTTCCCTGGTTCTGGTCGACCTAAAGGTCAAAAGCATAATCTTCCCCTGATGAAGTAAGATGATGGAGGGCAGGAAGGAGAGAGAAAATGCATGAAGCTCTTTAGAAGGGGAGGGTGGAGACTAAATATAATTAAAGCAAGAGGCGATCAGAATATGCAACAACTGTTATTTTAAAGAAAATAAATTCATGAGATTCAAATTTCAGCATGACAGAGAAAAAAGGGATTTTTTTTTTACATTCTCCACAAGATGTTCAGCAGGATGAATCTGTCAAGAAACGGGGGGAAAGGTCACATGGAAGCCAACTGGAAGTCATGGATGGAATTCGTTCTGTCACATGGCATCATCTCAATTAACATATAAGCAGGAGACTGTCACTGAGACACGTCTTTCCAGAATCCTTTATATCGAACATTGACAGGGCTTGTTTATTCAATAGGAAAACCTCTGAGAATCTTCCCATCAGGTTTGCAGTCTGAGATAATTAATGTGCGAAACGGTCTGTTGGCTTTATTTTGACAGGAGCTGTCTCGGATATACAGGAACTTGGTAGTAAACACAGCAATGAGTCCCCTCGGGATGTCCAGGGCTTGTATTATCCTATTGGATGGTGCCAGGTCCGCAGTCCTGTCCGGGCCACCCTGGGGAACAAGGACCTGGAGACCAGAGACCTAGGAGAGGCCCCTCCTGGGCCAGGTCTCAGTAATAGAAAACAGGCTGGTAGGAGGAACACAGGACAGGGAAGAGAGGTACAGACAAATCATGCTTAGAGAGAGCAGTGGGTCCAGCTTGGTGGTGGCGGGTGAAAGCTCTGGTTTATTTATAATGGTTGCTGATTTCCATGGTGTGAATGCTCCTGCCATGGCTGATTTCAGTTAACTACAAAGTTTCTGAAAAACGTTTTTTATTTTTGTGGTGCTAGGGATCAAACCCAGAGCCTTGAGTAGGCTAAGCAAGCCCTCTACCATGGTTTATACCCCAGACTCCCAAATTTCTGAAAATTTAACTACCAGCTCTGGTTAGCCAGTATACAGTAGCTCCATCACGCCATTGAATGAGTGTATGTTGCTCAAGGCACACACTGGGGGATCACACGATAGGCAGAAATCCAAATTGAGAAACTGCAGGAATGGATTTCAGGCAGGTGTATACTCTGAGCTTGTCTGGGAAATGGACTCATAGTTTTCCAGTCTTAAGATAATATTCAGGAATGGGTGGTGGTGCCCCATGCTTTTTGATGCTGCTTGGTTGATTGGTTTTTGCTTTTTGTTTTTGTTTTGTATCTGGCAGGCAGGCAAGTGGACATGTAACTAGCGTCTCCAGAACTGGGAAAAGCTGGGAGAGTACATGCTGAGACTGAATAACAAGAGTGGTGACCATTTTTTAAATGTTTTATGATGTGCCACCTATCACATTTGTATACATTACTTTTAATCCTCTTGACAAAACAGGTGTCATTTCCATTTCTTAGATGAGGCAGGCAAGACGGAAGGAGGTTCAGTACCTGTCTGACACTGTCCTGCCAGTAAGCTGCAAGTGCTGCAGTTGGAATCCAGATGTTTCTGACTCCAGAGTCACTTTCTTCTGTGTGCTTCCCACCCCAGCCAATGAGCCGGGCATGGGGGAGATGAAACAGAGTGCAAATTCAGAGGAACTGTCAAAGGACAGTTTCTAGCTCCTCTGGGGCTATCAGAAATCCATATTGGGCCTTGATATTCAGGAAAGAGAAGGAACTGGGGAGGCTGTGGAGCTTGAACATCTTACTTGAACATCTTACTAGGCCTAACGGGACATTTGGAGCTCTAAGGAATAGCATGCTGCAATGACTTTCTGGAGGGACATGGGCTTAGCTCAGTGGAAGGCAGTCTCACTGCGGAATGGAGGGGACAGGACACTTTCTGCTGCACCGAACCCCATACTGTCTGAGTTTCCTCCCCAGAGAGAATCCCAGGTCTGCTCCCCAGTGGAGCCAAGGACTCAGATGGGTTGGAAAACCCACTGCAAAAGTCAAACAATTCTGCTCTTCTCCATTGCTCTATGCTCTTAAGTTTCACCTAAACACTTCATTTGTTCTTCTTGTGAGGTGGGATTGTCATGAATGTAAAAATCGGAGGGCAAATTCTTCTCTAAATATTTCTATTTATTTATTTATTTATTTATTTATTTTTATTCAGTAGCATTTTTTCTTAAACTTTAGTTTCAAATTTATTAAGTGAAGAAGAGTATACTTAAACCCCCCTAGTTACATGAATGAAGACAAATGAAGGGTTAGAAGAGAAATACAATTTCAATTTTACATTAACACTGAATATCCCAATTTAGAGAAAATTTTTGCAATAAATGAAGACATTCAGCATGGAACTAATCATCTCTTTTAAATTATAGAGAAACGTACCAAGTGCTTATAAGGAAATAACAGTTTTTAAATTACCTGCTTCGGAATGCAATCATCTTTTGTATTGTCTTCAGGTTGATTAACAGATGAGAACTTGGTGGTGAATGTGCTTTTTATCTGGACATGACCCTCACCACTACACGTTCTATTTCTTTTTCTTTTTCTTCAGATGATAAGCTTTGAGATATCAGATTTTGAATGGGACTTTTCAAATTCATTAGCATTGATTTTTCATAACTTTATGATAATGTATCATTAGTTAAAGAAGGAATTCACATTTTTGGTAAAACAATTGTAAAATATAAAACATAAACTCTCTCTTAAAAGAATGGAAGGTAAGACCTGCATCCTGAGTTAATTACTGTGAAAAATTGGGGCGTATAACTCCCAGTCTTCTTTCTATGCTATTTAAAGTGAAAGCAAAAATGAAATTAATAATCACATGCATTGAGTTCCTATAATAAATGCTATGGTTTGGAGGTGGTTTGTCCCCCAAGGTTCATGTGTTAGGAACTCGGTTCCCTGGGTGATGATATTTGAAGGTGATGTGGAACCTTTAAGAGGTGGGGCCCGGTGGGAGGTCCTCAGGTCAGTGGGAGGTGTGCCCTTGGAAGGGACTGTGTCTCTCCAGCCTCTCTCTGACCTCCTGTTTTGAGGTATGATTTCTCTCTCTTGCATGATGATGCTGATGCCATGCCCTGGAATCTCCAGATGTGTGAGCTACATAAACCTCTTTTCTTTAGAAAGCTAACCTGCCATGGGCGTTTCCTTATAATAGCACAAAACAGGCTAAATTTTTAACATTTTTCCCACATAATCACATGTTTTTAGAAACATAATTTTTAATTAAGATACCATAACCTAGCCTTTTCAAATTGGATATTTTTGTTTAATATTTTGCTATTATGGTGTACATCCTTGTACAGAGATCTTACAGCAAATCTTGGTCATTGGGATAAATTTCTAGAAGAGGAATTACAATTACTGAGTCAAATGATATGAACTGGGTCAAATTGATATAGTAAACATTGCTATGTCTGTTTAGCATATGAACACAAGTGGGGTCTCTCACTAGCTTGAGGGTTCCTCTTTTCATCTGAGTAGCTGCAGTTACTTAAGTTCCTTTTCTAGCTTCCTTTTCCTCTCTAGCCTCTCATCAGGTGCCCAGATGGTGCCTCACATTGGTTGAAGGTCCCTATGATATATAGGCACCCTCGCTGCCAATGTGCACTTGGACTTTGCTGCTGTGGCTGCAGGCTCCCACCTTCTCTCATCTCCATTTTACCCTTATAGGGGAGCCCTGTAACTCGGATTCTTGGGCTGCAGGTATTTGTGCTAATGGATCTCTGATTTCAAATGCAACTTCTTCATCCCTATAATATTGCACGTGGTTGGATGTGGGCAGGTCCACGTGCTTATGCATTTGCCAATATGGTTGGTACCCCTCTGTCTCCATGTGGAGGCGCTGTTGTCTGAAGAGACTGTATGCCTCTTCTTCCTCATTGGAGATTTCCTCCTAAGAACACTTGATTTATTCATAGAATTTACCTTTATGTGGCATCATCTAAGTTTACCAAACATATCCTAACTTCAGATGAGGGCACAGTTCTGGATAACCCCCCAGCTCACAACAAATCATTGAGTTGAAATAGCTGTTAGAGGAGAGGAGCGTTTCCTGGGAATATTCTAATTTCTGATCCAACCAGCAGGGATTTTTCTCTATAATATGAGTGGCTGAGTTGTTCTTCAGAAAGGTTGTGACCATTTGCCTTTCTAATAGAAAGTGCACAATTCCTTAAGTCACCAACAACATTAGATAGCATCATAAAAAAGAATTTTGTACATTTAGAGGTAAAAAGAATTGTGTGCAGTTATTTTTAATTGGCATTTGCTTAGTTATTAGTAGATATGAAGGCTTCTTCAAATGTTTACAGTGTTTGTTGTTCTTCATTTGAGAATTATCTGTTCTTTTCTTTGGCTTCATTTTTAAAATCTTGCAATAGGCATCTTTTTCTCATTAGCTTTTATGTCCTAAGGATGTTAATCAACCATCTGTTGATCAGGTGGGATACTTTTAGTGGCAACGAGCAGAAAATCCAAGGGATTTACAGCCTCATAAATAAAGAGATCCAAGTAGGACGACACTGGAACTGGTTAATTCAGGAGCTTCACAGGGTAACTGGGTGCAGTATGTTCGCCTCTTGGTGAGTGCAAAGCTGATAAGCACAACTAGTGGATAAGAGTGAAGACAGGTCTCTTATGTGCAGTAAGTATTGAGCACATTGGGGATAATTCCTAAAGCAGCGTCTCTCAGCAAACAAAGCAAGGACCTTTATTGTGGAAACTCATACATATTCATGCAGGACTCATCATCGCATGTAGAGGGGGCTACATTCCTGAGCATGCACAGTTCGAAGATAGGCTTCATACCTTGCATATTAAAAAAATGGTGGACAGGAGCACCTCTGTACAGAGACTTTAGTATTATAATGAGCAAAGTCTAATATTATTATTTGCAGAGCTGGCATTTCCGCTGAGCACAAAATCCCAGAAGGCCTAGTTGACTTTCCACCCTCCCTAGTGTGTTATCTCACTCCTGTAGCTGTGGAGACTAGATCACCTTTTAACTCCTAATTTCCTGTATGGTTATTAACCCCATAAGATGGAGAGGTAGCTTGGTTGTCCTTCTTTTTTTTTTTGGTGGGGGTTCCCTGACTGTGTCAGAATGACATTTGATTTCCTACCAATAGTATTTGCCACACCATAACTTTCATATATAAAAATTCTAGTTTTTTTTTTTTTGCGGTACCGGGGATTGAACCCAGGGGCAGTCTACCTCCGCGCTATACCCCCGGCCCTATTTTTTAATGCTTTATTTTGAAACCGGGTCTCACGAAGTTGTGGAGGGCCTCACTAGGTAGAGAGAGAGAGAGAGGGAGGAGAGAGGCTGGCCGCGAACCCGGATCCTCCGGTCTCCGTCTCCCAAAGTACTGGGATTACAAGCGTGTGCCACTACGCCCGGCAAAAATTCTAGTTTTAAAACAAAAACAAGAGGACCTTTCAGATCTTTTTCAGAGTCAAGGCCATTTTGCCAGGGAAGTCTTTTCATTGCTGATATATAACCCCCGGCAGAGGTGACCTCCTTGGAAGTCAGAAGGTTTATTCCTCAGCTGCATTGGAGTGGACCTTCCCCCAGTTTAACAGTCAGAGGCATTAAAATCGATGAATCAGAAAACATTTCCTGTTCTTCTAATGACTGCTTAAATTCCCCGAGGACTCTGTATTTCCCTGTGGGGAGCAGGATGCATACACTTAGTTCCCATCAAGAGGTATTCATACACCCATGATGTTCCCCTACCCAGTTGGTAGGTGTATAAATGTCCTATTGCTGCTAAGACAAATTATAATAAATTTAGTGGCTTCAAACAGCTAGTCTATTATCTTATAAGTGGGGAGATCAGAACTTGAAATGACCCTCACTGGGCCAAAGTCGAGGTGTCTTCTTTTCTTTCTTTTTTTTTTTTGCGGTATTGGAGATTGAACGCAGGGGCGTTCTACCTCCGCGCTACACCCCCGGCCCTATTTTTTATACTTTTATTTTGAAACCGGGTCTTCTTGAGGCTCTTGGGAGCATCTGCTCCTTCCCTTGTCTACTGTCCAGAGGTTGCCAGGTTCCTCAGCTCTCAGCCCCTTCCCACATCTCCAAGGCTGACAACGTGGCTTACTACCTCACATCACTCTGGCCTCCTCTGTTGCTTTCCTCTTGCACTCTTAAGAACACTCATGATTTCCACAGGCCCATCCAGATAACCCAGATCAATGTCCCCATTTCAAGATCACCCAATAAGCAATCTGAAACCCACAGGCAGTCTTAATGTCCCTTTGCCATGTAACCTCACATATCCATAGCTTCTGGGAATTAGAACCCAGAAATCTCAGGGAGCACATTTTTTTTTTTGTCTACCATAGCAGGTAGGAAAACAATTCCCTTCCCCTCCTCTACATTTTACTTAATGTTTTTGCAGCATCACACTTAGGATACGTCTGGCCTTAAGACAGTTCTGCTTCGGTTTTTTAGACGCCTTTTCATTAATCTCCCTCTGGGCCTGCAAGGGCTCTGCCTCTGGCTTGTTGCTGAAGACACAACATTTGGAATCAGATCAAAGAGCATAAGTATCTCTTCTTCCAGGCTTTCTAAGTCTCTCTGCTCCTCAGCATCGATATTTCTATCTAGTTGCTCATTATAGACTCTCCGCTCCACTCTGCTCCTATTTAGGGTTGTACTATATGTATTCATTTCTCTTTAGTATGGCTCCCTTGTCAGAATAAATCCATCCTGGAACAGAGAGCATGCTCACTCCCTTTCGGCTGCCTTTTTCACGGGTCTGCGGAAGCCACATTCTACGATGACATTAGCCCAGCTCTTGGCTCTGACAGGCGTATGAGCTGTCCTTTATGTTATTACAAATGGCCTTAGGTTACTTCAACAGGTAAGATGTGATTTTCTCTCACTTTCCCCCCTGTCTTCCCAATATCATTCATTACACAACATGCGTTATCATTGATCCATAATGTTAACGGATCACAGTGGGAAAACAGAAGGTTCCAGTGAGGGCCACCAGGGCGGCAGAGAGCTTACGAGGAAACTGATACCAGAAGGAAACTGCACAATCTGCCTCCCAAGAGAGACATTGCTTTTGGCCTCTGTAGATATATTAGTAGTCCAGAAAACATTAAAGACATAAGTTACTCCCCTATTTTTGACTGATTTAATATTAGCGTTGAGGTCCCAGGAACCTAAAAATATCCAAATAGAAATCTCTGTAAACTCTGACCTCATAACTCAGTCTAAAAATTCTTGATCTTTAAGTGATCTATATTTAGCCAAATGTACATCCTTTGAGACGGACCGTGTTACATAGCCCTGAGGCCATGTGTGAAACATTACTCAATAGCGAGTTGAAAAGAATAAACATGTTTGAATTGTGCTGACTTAATTTTCCTTACAAACCTGACTGGGATCCTTGCAGCAGAATCTGGTTGGGGTTTGTATAATCCAGGAGTGGGGGCTGGGCATCTGACGACCTTAATGCAGTTAAGTACCAATCGCTGGCTTTCAAAGGTGCTCTGTGTGGCTGCTTGGACCCTATCTTTGTCAGTTTGGGCTGCTATAGCAGAATACCACTAATGGGGGTTTATCAACAACAGAAATGTATTCTGTCGTGGTTCTGAAGGCTGGAAGTCTGAGATCAGGTTGTCTGCCTGGTTGGGTTCTAGTGATGGCCCTTTTCCAGGTTGTAAACCACTGACTTCTTGGATCCTCACATGGAGGAGAGCGAAGAGGGGAAGCAAGCTGTCTGGTAGTTCTTACAAGGACACTACTAATTCACTCACAAGGGCCTCATCTATTCCTCATTAATTCCCAATGACCTCATCTCCCCATACCATCACATTGGAAGGTAGGGTTTCAACATATACATTTTTGGAGAACACAAACATTCAGTCCATAACAGGGCCTCTATATTTTTTTGAGAAACTGAATCCAACAAAGTTTTTTTTTCCCTTCTTCTTTTTTTGGCAAGTAACTCTGCTTCTTAAACAAACCAACTCCTGGTTTCCAATGAACCCCAGAGCCTCTAAAGCTCTTTTCCAGCTAAATATTAAAGAAGTCACCTCGGGGTCCTTCCATGACAGACAAAATGCACAAGGATTTGAAAAGAAAGGACTAGAAAGACTGGGGCGCCGTCTTCCCTCATCACACGCAGCCATAATGGGGCCGCTCTGCGCTGTCAGTCAAAGCTGTTACCAGCATTATTTTCTTATCATTTATGCTCCTCTCTGCCCATCATGTCATTTCTCAGAGCCCTGTAATTACGCAGTGGTGTGCATCCGAGCTGTCAACGGGATCTTCTGAGTGAAATGTAGCTAAATAAATTTCTGTAATGAGGAAGGACCATAATCAAAGGTGGGTCTATATCAATCACTTCCTTCCACGGTGCTGGTCTGCCTCATTCTTACCAGGCTGCTTGCTTATTCACTGAAACCACAATAAGACTTTGTTCCAATAGGGTGAGACTCTTGTCTTGCATGTTTAATGAAGCCCATACTCCCAGGAACCCTGTGTTTATGTAAGATTTGGAAGCCAGCATTCACAATGTGGAGAAGGAGCTCTTCTTAATCAGATACTTATGAGTGGCCTGTTTCCCATTTTAGAGCATTTAAATTGCAAGCAGCCATCCGCTTGCTGCTGATGTAGGATGCTGTGGGACTCTGCCAGGGCTCAGTTTACTTTACTGTCATGAAGGGATTACTCCTTGCTCCCTGTGGAAGGCAGAGTTATGGCCCCTCATAGGAGTTCACAGGAACGTGTTTCCTCTGCAATGGCAAAAGGGATTTTGCAGAAGTGACTTAGGTTAAGAACCTTGAGATGAGCAGATTATCCTGGATTATCCAGGTGGGCATGGTATAATCTCAAGAGTCCTTACAAGGGAGAGAGGGAGGCAGGAGAGTCAGAGAAGTGATGATGGAGGCAGGGGTTGAAGTGATGTAAGCGGAAGCCAAGGTCTATGAGCCAAGAAATACAGGCTCACTCTAGAATTAGCGAAGGCCAGGAAATGAATTCTCCCCGACAACTTCCAGAAGGAACGCAGCCCTTCTAGCAACTTGATTCAGCCCCATGCAGCCGATTTCAGAATTCTGACCCACAGAACTGTTGAGTTCACAACTTTGCATTGTTTTAGGTCTGCTACGGATTGAATATGGGTTTTCCTCTCAGAAACTCATGTTGGAGCTTAATTCCCATTGGGAGGCATTAAGAAGGTGGCAACTTAATCAGACTGTGGTGTGTAGAGGTAGGCCTTTGGGGAGGGGATCAGAATTAGGTAAGGTCATCAGGGTGGGTCCCTCATGGTTAGATACTGGTGGCTTTATAAGGAGAGAAAGATCAGAGGACAAACACACACGGGCACATTCCCTGCTTCTTGTCATGT
The DNA here is from genome assembly GCA_004027185.1 of Glis glis. NCBI lineage: Eukaryota > Metazoa > Chordata > Mammalia > Rodentia > Gliridae > Glis > Glis glis. Next base: position 13,026 of record PVJS01023240.1, on the reverse strand, counting down.
GATGTCTGACTGCCTGGGGACTCTGCCAGCAGGAAGGGCATCATCAGACATGAGCCCTCCACCTTGTACCAGACCCGTGAGCCAAAATAAACCTCATTTCATTATAATTTGTCCAGCCTCTGGTATAGTGTTATTAGCTACAGAACATGGACTAAGACAAGGCTAGCAGTTCTGACTGCTAGAGCCACAAAGAGTATATCTAAGTCTTATCCCAAACAGCAGCCTTGCAAATATTTGATGACTCCTATCGTATACAGTGATTGGCAGTGATTTGCAAACTTTATTAGCAGGATCCTCCCCCCAGTCCTGCCACTGCCTACCACTCTTTGATGTGACTCTATGGCAGCCCAAGATGTAGAGCAGATAAAAGCAAAACACGTCCTTTTGAAGCTGGGTTAGGGCCTGTTCCACCCACTTCCTCTCTGCTACCTATTTTTCGGCAGCTCCTTGCATATCCCTGTGAAATTACCAATGCAGTTTGAAAGCTGCTTTCTGAGACTTCTCTTTTTTTTTAGGCTAAATGCCTCTAGTTTCCTCCATGACTCCTCAATGTACTTATAAGTTTCCAGAACCTTTACCAATCTAGGAACCCTTTCCCAGGTGGGCTGTGTTGCTGTCATGCTCAGTGACTGTAAATGTTCTGTCCAGGGTGGCCCAGACCTTCTCTCATGGGGACTCCTGCGGGCACACGGCTGTCCTCCCCCGATGTGTCTGTCTACCCTGCCATCTACAATTTTGGTGTGCATTAGTTCATTCTGTAGACATGTATCAAACCCCAGTTAAGAGGCAACTCTCCCTGTGGGTCTGAAGAGGATGTCCACCCCCTGAATTGTTTTCAGTAGCCTCTTATCTAGCCTAGCTGTGTGACCTACCTTCATCCACCCCCACCTCCATTTTTTTCTAGATTTTTTTTTGTGCCAGGGATTAGACCCAGGGGTGTTCTACCTCTATGCTACACCCCCCAGCTCTATCTTATTTTTTATTTTGAAACAGGGTCTCACTAAGTTGCGGAGGGCATCACTAAGTTGCTGAGGCTGGCCACGAACCTACAATCCTCCTGTCTCAGCCTCCCAAGTACTGGGATTACAAGCGTGTGCCACCACGTCCAGATTTTTCTAGTTTAACAGAGGAAATCAAACCCAAATCTTTCCATACATACTTTATGTTCTATCCCAAGTTCCAATTATGATTATTGCATGGTTTCTGATTTGGTATCCCCAGTTGTAACTTAGAATGCATTTTTCTCATATGAACACATTTTTCTGTAGTGGTTAGGAGTACTGGGTTAGAAGCTCAATGGTATCTTGAAATCTAACAGAAGCCTTTCTCAAAGGAACACTGACCCTTGGGATGAAGACCTTATTTTTCTAGAATTCTGAAGAATCCCCTGATTCTTTGTACATAGACTTGGCAGCTCAGACTTCCTTGACTTGGCAGCTCTTACTGCACATTGGGACCCTTAAGCCTGGTCCCTAATTCTGGCAACACCCGTGTTCTTATATCCTGGATTATTATTTCCTTCCATTTTAGCCCAAATCCCCATCTCACCCCCATTTCTAATTTTGGTATTTTCAAACTTTGGCCAATGTATGTGTGTATCCAGTAGCCCCCATCATCAATGTCTTCTCTTTTCACAGTTTCAGTTACCAGTGGTAAGCTGTGGTCTGAAACTACTAAGTATAAAATTCTAGCTGGGTGTGGTGGCACACACCTGTAATCCCAGTACTTGGGAGACTGAGATAGGAGGATTGTAGGTTCAAGGCTAGACTCTGCAATTTAGCGAGACCCTCAACAACTTAGTGAGACCCTGCTTCAAAATAAAAAAATAGAAAGGGCTGGGAATGTAGCTGGGTTCAATTTCTAGAATGCCCCTGGGTTCAATCTCTAGTAAGATAGATAGATGATAGACTGATAGATAGGTAGGTATATAGATAGAAAGAAAGAATATGAATTAGTTGCTTCCTTCTTTTGTATACCTTAACTATATTTCATTTCCTCTTAATTCAAATTTCCTGTGGGGCATGGTGGCACACTCCTGTAATCCCAGTACTTGGGAGGCTGAGACAGGAGGATCACAGGTTCCAGACCAGCCTTAGCAACCTAGTGAGACCCTGTTTCAAAATAAAAAGTAGAAAGGACTGGGGGTATACCTTGGAGGTAGAATGTCCCTGGGTTCCATCCCCCAAACCAAAACAAACAAACAAACAAACAAACAAACAAACAAAAACTCAAAAAACAAATTTCCTGTTACTGTCATATGACCCTGATTCCCTCTGCCTTTCTTCCTATCACATCAATATCATCACCCCATCTGCTATACCTCTGGGTCTCTGGGATTTCTAAATCTTTCTCCAGGGTTTTGATATTTTTGGACTTTGGGCATCCTCATCTGATCCCAAACAGGGATATCTAGGGATGTTTTTTCTTTCATGTTTATGACTTTTGAGAACATACTGTATTGCCTCAGATTTCAGCTTTCCCCAAATTGTAGTAGTTTCCGATTTGAGAACTTCAGCTTGCTTTCTCTTAGCAGCCTGGCTTTCCATCTTGGAGCCGCTCCTCTGCGCATGCCCTTTTACAGCTGGTGAATTGGAGGGTTCTGAGGAGAGGCAAAAGGAAGGAGACTGTGCCCTTGAGCTCCCACGGGGGTCTTTGTTCTCATGTCTTTGTCTCTTCAGCTTTTCGCTCTTATCCTTCTTGAAGGTTATAATGACCTTCAGATAACTGCAAGCCAGTCAAAGATATCTTTCACTACCATTTTCCCCCACCATTTTCTTTATCCCAACTGTAGCCTGAGCACATTAATATGCTGTGTTGGTCATTGTTCTATAAAAACAAACAACAAAAACCCTAAGCTCAATTGAGATGGTCTGACTACAGTTGCCTATAGTCAGACATAACAGGCATGGCTTTTTAAAAGGAATTTGGAACTCTTTGATGAGATAGGGTAGTTCCACAGAGACTAAGGGCTTCTCTGTTCCTGGTCGTAGAGTGCTCACCTTCTGCTTGCTCCTTTCTTTCTCATTTTGTTGTCCTTTCGCACTAAAGATGCTGCTGGATTTTTAATTATTTATTTTTCTATTTTTAGATTTTTTGGTATTCTCTCCTACCCTGAGGATGTGCACATTTGAAAACTGATCTTGAATTCATGAGAGTACTATGTTTTGGGTACAAGTTTTCCACTTTGCTCCTCTTTCTAGAGATGAGTGAGCTGAGATCACCAAATGACTGGCCAACCCCAAACTTCTCAAGTTTCAATATTGCAATTTCACAGAAGGGGAGGAAAGAAATTACTATATTTTGGCAGTCTTATTGAAGAATAGGGAACTATTACCTGCCTACTTGTTCTACAGAGTTGGGGATCAAATGAAATAGTTGAGTGGCAAATCTAAGCAGTTTTATGGAATAGGGTATAGTGTTATGATAGTAAATCTATTATTGGAGTATTTTGCATGTTTGCTACAACACTGCTCTCTTTGTATAGATTTTCTTCTTTCTACTTTAGGAGTCTAATACTCCACTTTATATTGGAAGACTGCAGGCTGTATCAGAAAGAACAAAACTGAGAATTCAGAAACCTGGGTGCTAATCCTGACTCCATGAATTGTAATGTGCCATATAAATTCTGGCTTTTATTGTCATTATTAACAATAATAACTAACAGTGCATTGAACTGTGGGTTTTTTTTACATGCATTAGTTTATTTACTCCTTATGATAGTCCCTTAAAGGGGGTGGTTATTATCATTATCCTTGTATAACAGGAGAGAAAACCAAGGTGTAGAGATGTTTAGTGAGTCACCCAACATCACACCTCTAATAAATGGTATTCAAACCCAGGTTTGGATGATCCCAGAGCATCTACTCTTTCTCATCTTTTTTAAAAAAGTATTATGTCCACTATAACAAGAATAAAAGTACTATATAGCGTAAATGCTACATGATCATGTACTTTGTCCCTCTAAAACCTGATAGAACTAATCGCTTAATTTTGGAGCTAAATTGAGTCTGAACAATCACTTAGTGCAGCCTCATCAATTTACAGTTGAGGAGACTAAAGTCTCAAGAGATCAAGTGCATTTCCTAAATTGACAGTCAGCCTCAGAGGTGATACCTGAGCCTCCGAACCGCCTGACCATATAGTCTCTTTATGTTCGCTGTGTAGTTGATTGTCATATCTACATATTCCTTTTTCAGGGATCAAGGAAGTCACACCTCGAATGGAGGTCATGGACTCAGATGGCTTAAAGAAGGAAGTTATGCCTAGTCTTATTAAGGTCTTTCTTTTGACTCAGGTTCACTAGGTAGGATGACTTTCACCCTACCCTTGGAAGCTACACGTTCCCAAAGAGGACAAACTCATTGCATATTCTCTTCCCGTGTTGCCCTACTGGGCTCCCTAGATCACTCTGTCAGTGTCCACGACATTCTTCATGGCAGAACCAACACTGACACTTGAGATACTGTAACCTGTAAAGCAAAGACCTCTGACTCATGATCCCTTGTATCAGATGGGATAATGTCTGCTACAAAGAACAGCAACGCATTAGAAAACTGAGACTTAATGGGCTTAAACAATAAGAGCTTTAATGTCAAACAAATCAGGAAGTCTGGAAGGAGGGGAATTCTGATGATGGTCAGTTAAGAGGCTCCATGGTAGCATTAAGGACTCATGTTCTTTCCATGTCTCTGACCTGCCAACAGCAATGTGTCTGTCACTAAGCTCCCTTCAGGGATTCAAATGGCTGCAGTAGTTCCAGGCATCTCCCTATCAGCCAATGTCCAGAAGCAGAAGTGGGGACTCTTTCAACCTTTTGTAAAAGCAAGGAAGTCATTCCCAGGAATCACTCTCTGCTCATTGGTCAAAATAGGTTCATATGTCATTTCTTAAATCCATCATTAGCAAGGGAATGGAATTATCAGGGCTGGTTTATACTAATTAAGACTTACTCCATGGGGATGAGATGGGACCAGCCTTACCAGAGGTTTTGTAGGGAAAGCAATGAGGATTCTTGAAGAACATTGGCTTTCTGATGGCAAGGAGGAAGGGGGAATGCCAATTGATTAGGCCTCTTGGCATGCTATCACACCAAAATCATTTTTAAACTAAAAACTCTAGTATCTTCCATTGAGTCATTTGTTGTTTCTCTTTACTTAATTACATCAAGAACTTTTGTCAGAAAATTAAGACAATTTTACTATTAGGAAGAAAATGATCATGCTCAATCCTGGTAGGCGTGTGTTGAAATACTCTTACTTGTTATTGGCAACACTATACATGGCATTCAACCTTCTAGAAACTCATTTGGCAATATGTATTGAGATGCAAAGTTGTTCTTGTGACCTAGTGATTTTACTAGGAATCAATTTAAACTAAGGGAAAACCAATCAACACGAAGATATTAATTCCAATATTATTCAAGGCAACAAAGAGTTGGCAATGACTAACCGGGGCTAGGGGTGCGACATTGATTTAGAATCAGGCAAAGTCGAATACAGATCCTGCTCCTACCCATCTTCTTGTTGCAGACCCTTGCACTTCTCTGAACTTGTACACGTGATCATACATTTGACTTACAGGATTGCTTGAGGATTAAATAAAACACCTACTGAGTTCTAAGTACACAGTAGGCGCTTGGTATAGTCACACTCTCTCACACACATACACACTGTCTAAAACCAAAGAACTCAAGGTTATCTCCCTTATAGACTTACACAACTATTAAAATTCAAATTAATTGAGACTTTCAACCAGCAGAGAAACCTGTTTACACAATGTCAGTAAGTAGAAAATCAGGATAAAAAAAATACTATGCTAAAACCAAATCCTACGCAATGTGAAAACGAACACGCATAGCAAATAGGGTGATATCAGCCTTAATCAGACGATGGCTAATTTCTCCCTAGTCCAGTATTACATTTATAGTGGAAATACCGGTTTGAAATGCCCACCTACAAAAAAGTCTGAGGCGCTTTAATATTTCCTATTTCTTTTTTCTTTCCTGTGAGCCCATGTAAGAAAAATTCTCCCCTCTCTTTTTGATGGTCAGGCCCAGATTTGCCTGAGATTGAGCTTTGTTACCACCTTTCTTGCATCAGTTGATGTATTTTCACATTTTCCTAGGAAAGTTTCTGTTATAGTTGGGATCTGAAATGGCTCCCAAAGGCTAACGTGTCGAAGGCTTGGTCCCCGATGCAGCAACGTTCAGAGGTGAGGCTTGGGGGAAGCAACAGGATCATGAGGGCTCTGACTTCCTTCAGCGGATTCATCTATTGAGGGGTTCATAATTTGATGGCATTATTGGGAGGTGGTAGAAACTTTAAGAGATGGAAGAAGTAGGTCACTGGGGGCGTGTCCTTGAAGGGTTTGTCTTGTCCCTGGCCCCCTCCTCTTCCTTGTCTCCTGTTTTTCCTGCCTCCCTGCCTCCATGAGAGGAACAGCTTTGCTCCATCCCACCCTCTCTGCCTTGATGTTGTGTCTCACCACAAGCCAGAATCAATGGAGCCAAGTGCCCACGAACTGAGACCTCTGAAACTGGGAGTCAACACAAATCTTTCCTGCTCTAAGTTGATTTTCTCAAGTATTTTGCCACAGCCATGAAAAGTTGACTAACACAGATTCCTTCTGCCATTTCTATCCTTCCAGCTTTCTTTATGCACAATGGCCTCCTTTTGTTAGTGTAATTCCCCACCCCCTACACATATTTCTCTGTCAATGTTCTCTGTAGTTTTCTCATTGGTCCTCCATACCTATTTTGTCTCTTAAATTGCCTTGCATTGATTCTACTCTTCACCATCTTCTTCATGTCTTTTTTCCCCACAATGGCCCATCAATCTTGTCCATTTTGAAGGCTGAGAAGGACTTTCTGTTCATTAATTACTTGGCTTACCTTCGCCCATTCTCCTCCTGTCTGAAAAATCACTTATCTCCATAAAGCCCTTGATAAGAATATTGAAATATGCTCACATTGATGGGACAGCTCAAGGGCAAGGTCAGAAAGCAGGTAGGACTGAAGGGACGTCAAGTAGCTTCAAGGTTACGCCATAGAAACAGTCTCGTTGAGACACTGTCACAGGGGTAACAGCTATTGTCACCACTGAAAATGGATTTCAGCTACCCCTGTGCTTTGTATACTCAGCTGAGAATCAGAGTTGGGGGCTGGGGCATCTGGTGGCTGTACCTAGGTTAGGGGTCCATACCCTCCCTGCCATGTGTGGTATGTTAGTCAGCCTTCTGTCACTATAATAAAATACCTGTGAATTCATCAGCATTCTCCCAGCTGTAATCTAAAAGATTTATTAGCTCATGGTTTCGGGGTTCAGTCCATGTGAGGCTGGGGACCTCGGATCTCAGGGCATGGCGGCGGGAAGTGGAGAAAAGGAGAATGCAAGGCTTTGCTCCTCACATCATGGAGGCTGGAAGCAAGAGAACAAGCAAGGGGAGGAGCCATGTAGAATCTCCAAGGCTCTAGCCCCAGGGACCCACCTTCTCCAGCCACACCCTACTGGCCTGGGCCACCACCCAGATAAATCCATTACGATGGATTTATCCTCTGCTGAGATTACAACCAAGCCCCACTTCCAACATTGCCACCCTGTTTCTGTGAGGGCTGGGGGACACCCCAAATCCAAACCATTACAACCTGAGATGATTAATTTATAAATTATAATTTAATTTATAAATACAAATTATAAATTAATTAATAGCTTTATAAATCAATTTCTATAAAGAGAAAAGGTTTATTTGGTCTCATGGTTTTGGAGGTTTCTGTCCATGATTGCTTGGCCCACTGTTTTGGGCCTGTGCAGAGGCAGCACATCGTGGCAGGAGCATGTGATAGAGCAAAACTGCTCACCTCACGGCCTTGAAGCAAAGACCTAAGGACCTGAGGACCTGAGGACCTCCAGCCAGGCTCCGTCGCTCAAAGCTTCCATCACCTCCCAAGAGCGTCACTCTGAGGACCAAGCCTTTAACCCGCCGGTCTTCGGGGAACATTCCAGAACCAAACTACAGCGGTGGAGAGAAGGGCCTTCCCTCTTAAGCCTCCAGGGTGGGAGCTGGTACAGCCAAGGTGCATATGAAGGGGTGGGGATGTCCCATGGGAAGAGAGTTCAGATCCTGGTAGAGTATAAATAAATAAGAACCACACCAGTGTCCTCCACACTTTTTAGGATCCTGAGTTCCCTAGGTCTGACTTTATACTGTTATTCTACAGTACAGAGATCTTTCAAGTAGAATTCACCTATGCAGTGTTTTCTCTGCCTTTTCACGAGCGCGTCTCCAGCTCCGGCCCAGTGTTATAAGGCATGAAGATATCTTTCATCTTCCTCCTATTACCATAGTGACCTTGCTTCATGTGGGTTTTTTTCTTTTTTAAGCTGGGGATTGAACCCAGGGACATTCTGCCTCTGAGCTACATGCCCAGCCCTTTTTGTTTTTATTTTTAAACAGGGTCTTGCTAAGTTGCTGAGGATAGCCTCAGACCTGCGATTCTCCTGTCTCAGCCTCCCAAGTACTAGGGATTACAGGCATGCACCACCATGCCCGACTTGGGGTTTTGTTTTTATCTTTTTCCACAAAAGCAGCTTTTTTGATAAAGACTTCCTCCCTTTTTGATTCTCAAGCATGTGTATCTCCTTGCCTGTTTCCAGCCCCACCCTAGTGCACACATCACAGGCACCAGGATTAACTCACTTCATGTCCCCATTAAACTCAAATCTCCCTGAGGACAGATATTGCCCCTCAAGGTTTTATCCTCAGCACCTACGACAGGGCCCCGCACACATAAAGCATTTAATAAATACTAGCTGAGTGGATGAATGAATAAATGTTACTTCTTTCTGTACTTTCTGTTCCGTGTTTTAAAGCAAACATATGTCCTATATTTTCTGGGACAATCAGTAGTGAAATTTTCTTTTCAGTAAAGAATTCTCATTAACTGTCTGACTAGATAGGATTCATTTTTGTACCACTGTAATAATTTCTTTTCAACACCTTCTTAAGTCATAGATGATTCTCTGTCAGACCATGTCCCAGTTTTGATTCAGAAAAAGGTAATTCCTGTAATTATTAGCAGAGACATACACTTCTCAAAATGCTATAAAAGAAGTCAGCTTGGTGCAAATTTCTTCTCACAATGTCCAAAAATAAACTCTCAAATAAAAAAAGTTCCTGGTGTTCAATATCTGTCTCTTGGTAGCTTTTTTATTTTTGAGCACAAAGGTAAGAGGGTGGGGATGTTAGCTTATGCTGAGGGCGGGTCCTCCCTAGGGTCAAGACTTCTGCCACTGCCAGGCAGCTCCTCAGTGGAGCCCTTTTAGGTAGCTGCCACTCAATCTCTGTCAGAAGCTGCTTAGCTGAGAAAAATCAGGCCTGTGTATTCTAGCTTGAAGGATGTGCATTGTATCCATTCCTTAGCCAAACAATTCCCCACCCTGGGAGACCACCTTTTTATAAGGACATCTATTTTTATTTGGTGCATTGTAATTTTACATCATCTTGGGGTATCGAGTGACAGAAAAATACATGCGCACAACTCTTGGTGCCCTTCGCACAACATTTTATAATGACTCCTTTTACTATTCTAAAATGAAATTCAGGAGAAATATAACTTATCTACATGTAAGTGTTAAAAACAGGAAAATAATATGCTAACTAGAATATAGAGAAAGCATAAAAAGGGCATGAAGAATAAAGGATTATCAAGAAGACGTGCAGGCTGAGCACCCCTAATCTGAAAAATCTGAAATGTGATTTTATTTTTTCTACTCTGGGGATTGAACCCAGGACCTCCTGCATGCTAGACAAGTGCTCTACCACTGAGCCACATCCCCAGGCCCCAAATCTGAAACTTTTTGAGAGCTGTCATGATGCCACAAGTAAAAAAAAAAAAAAAAAAAAAAATTCCACATCTAACTTCATGTGACAGGTCATAGTCAAACACACAACATGACTTAAAATAGTGTCTAAAAATTACCTTCAGGCTATGAGTTTAAGGTATGTATATAATATAAGTGAGTTTCATGTTTCGGCTTGGGTCCCATCCCCAAGATATCTAATTATGTATATGTAAATATTCCAAAAATCTGAAATCTGAAACACATTTCAGATGAGGGATCTTCAACCTGTAAATATAACACACTGAGTGCTGGGCATTTCACTTTGGGGGGATAGTGCTGGAGATGGAACCCAGGGCCTTGAGCATGTTAGTGCTACCACTGAGCTATATCCCCAGCCCTGTGAATGTCAATAGGAAGTACTAAATGCCCAGCACAACCTGTCTAGAAGACAAAATGAAGTAAGTTAGATGCTTCACCTGCAGCAGAGTGGGAGAGTCGTGTTCAGTCATACAGAAGAGTTGAAAGAATAGTTAAATGAATATTGGTGCATATCTTCTACCCAAATTCACTTTTTTTTCTCCCCAGAATCATTCAAAAGTGGTTACAGATATTGCAACAATTTATTTCAATATGCAGTTTCTAAAGCTAAGGAAATTTCCCTGAATACTCACAGTGCCACTACCATATCTAAGAAAATGAACAATAATTTTGTAATATCATCCATCTAGTATCTAGTCCATATGCAAATTTTTCCAGTAGACTCAAGATTTATTTTTATAGCTATGATTTGTTTATTTAATTGTTTATTTTTGTACTGGGGATTGAACCCAGGGGCATTCTACCTCTGAGCTACACTCCTAGCTCTTTTTATTTTTTATTTGGAAACAGGGTCTCACTAATTTGCTGAGGCTAGCCTCGAACCTGCAATCCTCCTGTCTCAATCCTCAAGCACTAGGATTAGAGGCATGTGCCACCACATCTGGCTAGCTATGATTTTTAAAAATCAGGATTGAATCAGTATTCATCTATTGTATTTGTTTACTATGTTTTACAAGTTTCTTTTAATATACAATAATTCCTCTACATTTCATCCTCAAAAAATTAATATTTGCCGGGGATGGTGGTTCCTGCTTGTAATCCCAGTACTTGGGAGGCTGAGACAGGAGGATAACAGGTTTGCGGCCAGCCTTAGCTACTTAGTGAGGCCCTCTGCAACTTAGTGAGACCCTGTTCCAAAATAAAGAATTAGAAAATAGGGCTGGGGGTGTAGCTTGGAGGTAGAATGTCCTTGAGTTCAATCCCTAGTACAGGAAAAAAAATTTTTTGGAAGAGTCAAAAATAGTTGTCTAAGTGTGGTGGCATACGCCTGTAATCCCAGTACTTGGGAGGCTGAGACAGAAGGATCTTGGGTTCAAAGCCAGCCTCAGCAACTTAGTGAGGCTGTCAGCAACTTAGCGAGACCCTGTTTCCAAATAAAAAATAAAATAGAGGCTGGAGGTGTAGCTCGGAGGTAGAATGCCCCTGGGTTCCATCCCTAGAACCATACACACACACAAAAAAGGTTGTGTTGAAGAATGCCCCACATTCTGATTCTTAGAATTTCTTGACATATCTGCCCTTAGTCCTTGAATGCAAATTTGCTTTTCTCTCCTTATAACTGGAATCAGCCTCTTAACTCAAAGATCCCTAACTCTACACAGCTAAGGCCGTGTGCGTATAATTTCTAATTGAGTTCATATGCTATTTGCAGTGCAAATGAACCATTGCAGGGACTTTCCCCCTAATTTAATTATATGTGCTTTTTTCTCCTTCCTTCCTTCCTGCACTAGGGATTGAACCCAGGGGCAGTCTACCTCCAAGCCACACCCCCCAGCCCTATTTTATTTTATTTTTTTTTGAAACAGGGTCTTGCTAAATTGTGGACACTGGCCTCAAACCTGCCATCGTCCTGTTTCAGCCTCCCGAGTACTGGGATTAGAGGCGTGAGCCACCATGCTTGGCCTATCTTTTCTTGTGCCCAAAAGCTTAGCTTAAGAGCATTAATGTAGTCACTTGTTTGTCTTCTCCCTTAACAAATAAAAATACTTAAAAAAACACAATACCCACAGTACTACAAGCAATAACCCTTCTGAATCAAGTTCAGGAGTTCTTTACAATTAATTTTGCCCTGAGGTTGTATCCCCCTAGCAACGAATTATCAGGGAACCCTGTTCAAAAGTTAGTAGAAATAATTCTTTTCTTTTTGCAATTATCGTTATCTTATGGTATATAGTTAGCTTCGTTTGTGTTTGTTTGCATTGTTTTAGTTTTTTAAGTAGGTAAAACATAACAGGGTTTAAGAGATGAAACTATTTAAATGTATTCCTGGGGAAGTCTTGCCCCCATTCTTTCTATTCCCTTCATTCCATTTTCCTCCCTCAACCTCCCACAAGTAATGACTTTCGTCTCTGGCTTGTGTACGAGCGTTTCCTTTCTTAGAATTTAAAAGGCAGCACGCTCTATGTTATATGCATCTTGAAGCCACTTCAGGCCAGTCTTCTAATTCTTCTTTTCATGGCTTGATCACACTGTAATGTGTCGACGTACTTGAGTTTATCCAACCAGTTTACCATGTCTGAACATTTGTATTGTGTCAAATCTTTTTCATTACAACGGATGCTGCAAGAAATAACCTTGTGCACCTAAGTCCTCGTATTTGCAGAGGCTTAACTTATGAGCGGATTCCTAGACATGGAGTCGCTGGGTCAAGCATTTCTAGTTTAAAATATTGCCAACGTCTCCACTATGGAAGTTTCGCCATTTTACTTTCCCCACCTGCAGACTATGACAATGTTTTATAAACAAGATTTTTATCTACACAAACATCCAGCATTATATTTCAAAAGACACAAGGGATATGGGGCAATTCTTCTTTGGCTATGGGACGGTTTTTATCCTGTGCGTTGTGTGTCCTTTGCGGGACATCCATCATTCCTGGACTCTGCCTGCTAACTACCACAAACATTGTGACAACCCAAAACTTCAGCACACATTCCCAAAATGCCACATTACGAACCTCTGCTCCGGATACTCTTAAATTTACCCTGGGGATTAAGAAAGTGTTTTGAGAGGCCAGGTGTGGTGGCGCACGCTTGTAATCCCAGTACTTTGGGAGGTGGAGACCGGAGGATCCGGGTTCGCGGCCAGC
>PVJS01023239.1:0-29804 GCA_004027185.1 Glis glis | reverse complement strand
GTGGCGCACGCTTGTAATCCCAATACTTTGGGGGGCAGAGACCGGAGGATCCGGGTTCGTGGCCAGCCTCAGCTCTCTCTCTCTCTCTGTCTCCCTGTCTCTCTCTCTCCCTGTCTCCCTGTCTCTCTCTCTCTCTCTCTCTCTCTCTCTCTCTCTGTCTCTCTCTCTCTCTACCTAGTGAGGCCCTCCACAACTTCGTGAGACCCGGTTTCAAAATAAAGTATAAACAAAATAGGGCCGGGGGTGTAGCGCGGAGGTAGAACGCCCCTGGGTTCAATCCCCGGTACTGCAAAAAAAACAAAAAAACAAAAACCAAAAACAAAGTGGGGAGGTCGGTGAAGGTCCCGCTTTTAAAGTATTGCTGGCTCTGCAGGTCAGCACCTGCTTGTTGTCTAGTGTTTCTTCTCAGCCAGCAATTCCTCGGTGACTCCAGAATCCAGGCCCAATCTGCAGAGCGTGGAGGGAGGCTGGACCCAGTGTGCCCGCGTCACCATGGCGACGTGGGCACCAGCCCCTCCCGCGCACAGCCGGGGTTGGGTTGGGATGTCATGCTTGGGGGAGCTGCCATGTTCTTCTTTCCACATTGAAGGATTTCCCAGACTTTCATAAGCATGTGTTTTATCATGAAGGCAACCAAACAAGCAAATATGTTTGTGTGTCTGCAGAGGAGAGTTCCATGGGAACTGATAAATATTCACTGAATCCCAAGACCGGCCATTTTCCAGCCTCGTCTGTGTGACGTGGGCTTCTGCACCGGCCAATGGCTCACTTGTCATCTGTCACCTGTGGCATGGCCGTCCAAATGTGCTTACGGCTGCTCAGCCAGCTCCCATCCTGACCTCTCGGTGAATCTGAGGTGGGAAGCAGGAGGGAGGGCCGCTCTCCAGAGAACGGGCAGTGTGTCTGTTTTGGTGGCGGCGGTGGCCTTACTGACGAGCTTTCCTGAGTTGAGCCACCGAGACCTGCCTCCGTCAAGCCAGAGCAGGCGTCTGCTCTGAGGGTCGAGTTCTTATGTCCTGAAAGGGCTTCTCTCCAAAAAGGTAATTTGGCATTGAGTGAGTCCTGTATTTCACAGAGAATCTGAAATCAGCCCTGAGTAACAGAAGTAGTCATGGGTGCTAAGGAGGTTTAAAGCAAGAACCATCACCTCTCACCTAAAATTACAACATCTATAAACCTATTCCCGTGAGCCCGCCCAGCGGGTGAGAGAATATTCTCCTTTCCTGTGAACAGAACAGGGTCACGGAACAGGGTCACGTGGGCGAGGGACTCTTCCCAGCTGCATAAGTAGCAGAAACCAAAGCGAGTTTTCATGTGTGAGTCCAGGGCCCGCTCTCCCTAACTGAACCTGGGGCAGCCCCAAGCCATTCAGGGGACCATCCTAAATGGGAACTGGAGATGTGTTATAGAAGCGCGATGCATGATTAATATGTATGCAGTCCTGCTGGGAAACGCAGCTGCTGTCCTGGGGTTGTGTTTGGCCTCCTCGAGTGCCCCCCCAGCGGTGAGCGTCAGATGGATACCTGGGAGCCTGTTGCCCGGCTGCTCCCTGTCAGGGGGTGCAAAATGACCTGGATCCTCTCTTAGCCTTTGCTTTCTCTGTCACCTGAAGGGTCCAGACCCCGAGCCTGGCGAGGCCCTTTCAGCTGGCATGCTGGCTCCGACAGTTGTGGGCTGGCCTCCAGCGTAGCTTTGTGGAGCTGTGAGGGGAGGGGCCCGCTGTGCCACTGGAAGGCCTGGATTCCCAGCCCCAGGCGGTATGGGGGGAACATTCTTTAAGGTTTTATTAGGATTTTAGACTTTTTGGAAAGGATAGATAATATCTAGATGTTGTGTTCCATCAAAACAAATACTTCTCCTTTGAAAACACATTAGGCAAAAAATGCACCCAGACTGCTCGTTTTGACTGAGAAACGCATCCAGCGAAGCCCGCTGCAGCCGCGAAGTGTGGCGCCTGTGCTTCTCAGGACGCCCCGTGAGTGGGCCAGGAATCCTGTGCAGGTCTGAGGTCCCTCGTACTCCTCTGGGGCCTCACTCTTCCACTCCACCGGGCATCTCTGTCCCTCCTGTCCCTGGTACACACGAGTCCCCCCTTATTCTCACAGGGACAGAGTGTTGGCAAACGGTGCCGGCAGCTGTCAGAGTCAGAGCGGGCTGGATAGGGCTGGAGTCTGTAAAATTCCATTGTGTCTTCTCCCCTCCCTGGTAATCTGGCACTGATCACAATTACCCGCGGGGAGCGGGGAGGGCTTGGCCAGGATTCCATGGGTGGGACGCTCCCGGGCCAGGGACCTGGAGGTGCCCCGGGAGGGGGACAGCCAGGCCCTGGGTCTCCCCGTGGTGGCAGTGACCTCCCCTGCCCGGTGTTGGGCTGGGCCTCCTGCTGCCTCCGCCCATGTGGCCAGCTCTACCCTGTGGAAGGACAGGGGAGCCAAGGATGCTCTGAGAGGTAACAAGGTGAGGTGACTCAACAAGGATCCCAGACCCAGAAAACAATGGAGCCAGGGCTGGAACGGGCTTCTCCCGATTCCTGGGGCCCTGCTGCTTCTTGTTATTTATTTTTTGGTGGGAGAGAGGAAAGCAATTTTCCATGCTGTGTAGCTAACAAGAGGCCTCGAGATGAGTCTGTTGTGGCCTGGAAGAAACAGGACAAGAGTGAGGCTCTAGGAGAATGTAAGGAGAGGTATGGGCCGCCGCAGCCCACACTTGCCAGTAAGCTTTACCTGCTCCCTCCTGTCTCACGTCCCTAAGAGATGAACGAAAGTAACAGTAATAATACTACTCCAAGCAGCAGCAGTCATAGCCGCAAGAGCAACAGAGGAGCACATGCAGAGGCCCGAGAGGGAGGAGGCAGAGCTGAGCCCGCACAGGAGTGGCTTGACACGCAGCTTGGCCATTCGGACGGAGGCTCAGTACAGAGGGCTGCGTGGTTGTCTTTCCTTCTTGTCCTTCTCTGGCCCTTGCTTTCTCGCTGTGCGGCCCTTGCTTTCTCGCTGTGCAGGGAGAGTTTGCTAACTGTAAACCAGCGAGTGAGGCTGCTCTGAGCACGTTTTCATGATTGCTGATTAGACTCATCCGAGGAACTGTGGGGACCCAGGGGAGGAAAGGACGGGGCGCACTGTGTCATCGTGGGAGGAGCAGCACTGAAGGGATGCGGGTAGGACCTGGAGGCCTGGAGAGCCAGGGAAGGAGCGGGAAGCCCCAGCAACAGGTGGAAAAATATCCAGGACTGACTGCATAACATCATTTGAGACTAAGAGTGAAAAAAATAGGGGCCGGGCTGGTGAGGGCGGCCCAGTTAAAGCAGAGGGTGGAGTGTGAGGAAGGCAGGCCAGGCGTGCCCTGCTAACCCGCAGTCCCTGCGTCTTGAGTGTCACTCAGCGAGGGTCCGGTGCTTGCTCTCACCTGTGTCTGCTTGTGCGCCCCATGACAGCGGAGGGCTCCTCCTCCCAGCCCCTCAGGGTCGCAGGCTCACAGAGCGCCCTGTGTTGAACACTCCCGGTCTGTCAGAGGGCAGGTTGTTCTGGGGGGCCGCCTGTTTGCAGAGATGTGCTCCTGTTTGCAGAAGCTGCAGCTGTCTCCTTGCTCACAGTCACAGGCTAGGACAGGAGAGTGTCCTGCCTCACCCCAAGGCAGCCAGGGAGCACAGCGGGGGCGGGGAAAGGTGCACAGCAGGACTGAAGACTCAGCTGTGGCTCTGGCTTCCAGTTTCAAGGCAAGTGAGCAGAGATTTGCTCACTAGTGGCACGAGGTTAAGCCACCTGGCTGGGGGCAGGAAATGAAGGGCCAACTGAGCATCTCCTTCCCCAGGCAGGATGAGGAGAGTCGGCGGGGACTGTGGAAGCAGGGTTTTTGGAACGCCTGGAGCTCTCAGGGCACCTGGCACCAGGCTCGCGTGAGTCCATGCCGCCAGCACTTGGGGCTCACTCACAGGATGAGTGAGTTGAGTTTCATCTTGAAACCATCTGGTCTTAGCTTACCCCACTGTTACCTGACAAGTGCGCTAAAGGAAGGAAGCGCATCTCAGTCTGAATCATGTTCTTCCAGGTTCCTGGAACAGCTCGTGAACGTGCCTCGCCTTGAGCGCTTTGCTTCTGGGTTGCTCTTGTGCGTTACCTGGCACCCTTTCCTAGCATTCTGAACCAGGTGGCTAAGGATAGGCTGGAGCAACGTGCCCAGCTGTGCATGGCTCTCTGGTCATCCATTCATTCACCCACCACCATGGTGCTGGACCCTGAGACATGACAGCAGCAAGACTTGCCAGCCTCGCTCTTCAGAGAGCCGATTGCAGGCGTTGGTGGGTGCGGGGTAGACCAGGTGGTGGAGGAGGAAACGTGGCTATTGCAGTTCACCAGGATAGCTGCATATCTCCCTTCTGTGGTTCTGTAGCCTTATAGATCAGAGCCAGAACGGAGTAGAGAGAGCCAGTGATTCTCCCGAGGGCCAGGTAGATTGGGGTGAGGAAGAGACAGGTGTGAGAGTCACTGGCTTGGTTGGTTTTACATTTGGCCTTAAAAAATTTTTATTTTCTGGTACTGGGGATTGAACCCAGGGGTGCTCTACCTGTGAGCTACACCTCCAGCCCTATTTTATTTTTAATTTTTAAACAGGGCCTCGTTAAATTGCTGAGACTGACCTCGAACCTGCAATCTTCCTGTCTCAGTCTCCCAAGTACTGGGATTACAGGCGTGTGCTGCTGCGCCCGGCTTGGCTTTAAACTTTGAGACTGGTATTCTGTATGCCCGTCTTGCTGTGTAATGCATACAAATTGTGTGTGCATCTTAGTCCATCCGAGCTGCTATAACAGTACCACCATAGACCGGAGACTCAGAGGCAATGGACATTTATTTCTTAGGGTTCTGCAGCCTGGAACGTTAGAGCCACTAGATTTGGAGTCTGGTGGGGGCTGGCTTCCTGGCTTAGAGATGGTGGCTTCTCACTGTGTCCTCACGTGGTGGAAGGGGTCGGATCTCAGAGGCCTCTTATTTTATAAGGACATTAATCCCTTACCACCTCTCAAAGGGCCACCTACTGATACCATCGCCCTGCGGGCTGATTTCAACATATACATTTTGGGAGGACAGAAATATTCAATCTATGGAAGTTTGCTTCTTTGCCCCCATTTTTTTTTTTTTTGGACTGGAGATTGAATCCAGGGCCATTCTACCTCTGAGCTACACCCCCAGCCCTATTTTAACTTTGAAACAGGGTCTTGCTAAATTGCTGAGGGTGCACACACAGGCTCTCTGGTGTCTCTTCTTATAAGGGCACTGATCTTACATCATGGGGACTCTGTCCTCATGACCTCTTCTAACCCTAATAACATCCTAAAAACCCATCTCAAATACCCTGCATTAGGACTCTGACACCTGAGTTTTGGGGTAGACTCAGGTCAGCCACAGCTCGCCCCTTCCCTGTGCTTACTGCGCTGAGCTGCGGACCTCCTAGGTGCAGTGTGCTTCCCTGGCTCCTTGCTGGAGCTGAGGCCAAGCTGGGGAGGAGGCGGCTAACATGGGCACTCCTCAGCCCCACCTCCTGCCCATTTCTCCTTCCTTCCCAAGCTCCCATCTGGTCCTGTGGCCGGCTTCTTTTTATCTGTGTTCTGCCCAGAACCCCCTTCTGTCCCAGCCCCTGGAAAGAGCCGCTCAGTAGGAGGGGGGCTCGGGCTTCTTCCCAAGGAACTGTCTTACAGATCTAACCCAGCATTTGGTGCTGCAGCCACCTCCCTGTGGCCTTGTGGCCTCTGGATGTCAGGTCCCTGAAGGGCCAGTAGGTTGACCTGCTGCTGCTCCTAGGAGAGGACCCTGACCTCTGCCTCTGCCGTCATTTTGCCAGTTGAAATGTCCCCAGGCCTGGCTTCTGGCCACCTCCTCCCTGCTGTCTCTGTACAACACCTTCTCAGGCAGGCGCACTTGGTTGTGTTGTCCTGTGATCCACGTAATGCCTTGTGAGGAGACGGAGACTGCCCCGTCCAGATCGCAAGCCCTCTGAGGCCAGGACGCTGCAGGAAGGGTACAGTGAGGTCAGTGGTACAGGTCACAGTCGTCCCTGGTGCAGACTCTGTTGTGATGAAGGAGCTGATCTTGGGGTGGGTTGTCCGCAGTTGCACACGCGCGGCCACACGGGCTAGGGGTGGTGCCTGGGCCTGCGGGACGGACTCAGGTGTAATTAGAGAATCCCTCGCCGTGGGTGTTCTCTGAACAAGGGGGCCAGGGTGCCCGGGTCTCCTCCTTGGTGAGCAGGCGGAGCCAGCCACAAACAGCTGTATGTACATTACAGTTAGAGTAAAAAGCACAACCTTGAGTTTTGCTGACACCTCGACTTGGCATAAATGCCTTCATTTCCTTAAAGAGCATGCATGAATTATAAATGTGATTTGAATTTCATACCTTCGTAGGCGTTTCATAGAAATATGTTTACATTTGAGACAAAGACGCCCTCCCCGTGTGTCCCCGTTCTAGGACATGCGGCCAGTGTTCTGGGATGGAGAGTATTGCCGCCTCTCGTGTTCTGGGTACAGCCTTCTAGGGCTGATCCTCGTCTCAGGCCACTGGGCAGAATCCAGGCACAGCGGGCTCCCTCACAGGCAGCCCTCCGTCAATATTGATGTTAATAATTATGTAAAATTATTTCGGTCTGCGGCCAGCAGTCTCAATGGAAAACAATCAGACATGCCTTTTTTTTCATAGTTGTAATCTGAGTGCAATTTTAGGATTTTGTTTTCATGTTGCTTGTCGTTTCTTGCGTCTTCTCTGCTCAGTGGAGCCGGATCGTCTGCTTCGTGGGCGGACGCGGGGCAGGTTTGCTGTCTGGGAGGGCCGTCCGGCCGTCACACCAGCACTTATGGCCTCTCATCTCTGCAGGTGCGACTTAATTGATTGCACCTCTCATAGCCCGGGAGGGGGTGCCTCCGGATCGTCGCCTGGTTAAAGTGGGGCCCAGGTGCCCGTCCGCAGCATATAATGCATGTGTGTAATCAGAGGGCCAGGACGGCAGTAAATAATTCATGTCAGCTGGGACTGTGGCTCTGGTAATGAGATCTCAGGGGCACCGCCTTGCGTGCCTGGGCCCCTCCACATGATCTATGAATTGGTCTTCGCCTCTGTGCTTATTTGAACTGACAAATACACACTTAACTACTAATCGTACTCAGGTGCTCAGGGAAATGAGTGTGGCTTTGGGTTTCCCTCGGACTCCTTACAACCTAAAAATGCATGAAATTAGTAGAAGCGCCGTGGTTCAGGTGGGTGGAATTGGGGGCTTCACCCTTCTGCACGGTGAGGGGGGGCAGAGAGCCGGTTCAGTGGATCCTGCCAGGCTTGCATGTCAGAACACATACCGACCCCATGGTGGGGTTGTCTGTCCAGCTGGCCCAGCATACTCATGGACTTACAGCCCAACGTCTCCGGACCCCAGCATCTCCTTCACCTGCAGCTCTGTCGGTCATCCTTGGGGCCTTTCAAGCTTTGGGCTTCTCTGATGGCCATTCAGGGTGTTCTGATATGAAGTTGACTTGGTTTCCCAGGGTGAGATTCACCAATAAATGTATACTAAAATGGGACAGTTTTGTATTTCACTCTCATTCTGTGAGATTTTTGCGGCCAACAGTCCTGGGGATATGGGGACCGTATAATTTGGCAGCTTATTTCTATAAGCAGGTTCTGCCTTCTAACCTACACTTGTGGACACTTAACACATACGTCAAGAGCCCTGCCACCCACCCTCTGCACCACCTTTAATGAGAAGTGTCGCGGCTGCCGAACAGTGGCTGTGAATTTAGAAACCAACAGGACGCCCTCCTCCCTTAGAAGATGCAGGCAGGCCAGGAAAGGATTTCTAGCTGCATATTAAGGTCGTCTAGCCTCGGGCCATCCCCTGTTTCTTTGTGTCTTCCTTAAAAAATGATGGAAAACTGAATGGAAAAGGAAAAAAGAGAGACATATGTCACAGGTACAGAGAACCACTTCACTGCTTACTAGTCCAGGTGATCTGCTGATAAATTAAAGGAAGGACTAGAATACGCGGTAATTACTTGCCCACACTCCTCTGTGAGCGTGCTAATTGGTGCGGCCCTCCCCGTAGGACCTGCTTCTCCTGCAGCAGGAGGAGAGGGTAATTAACAGTGAATTAGCACACGCAGTGCTGTGCCCTCCGCAAGTGGCCTTGCCCATATGCTGTGCAGGGGACCTGGGTGACACCTGGCTAGCAGTGGCCCGCAAGAACCCCTTGTTAATTGGGAATGTTGTGGGCGAGTCAGAATCTTTGGTATTCTGTGTGTGTGTGTGTGTGCATGTGCACGCACACACGTCCGCGTCCTTCCTCTGGCCAAATAGTCTTACGGGCACCTAGGTCTTCTCTACTTGGTGTCTCTTCCTTTATTCATTCATGAGATGTTTATCGAAACCTCTGCGAAGGTGCTAGGTGCCCTTCTGGTGCCAATCAGCAATAGTGAGCGAGGTCTTTGACCTGGGGGTCTTGGAGTCCAGAGGGAAGGTGACATTGGCTAGCGTCACCCCAGCAACTGTAAAGTGAGAGGTGTGGTCAGTGTCCTTTGGGGAGTGGCTAGCCCTGGGATCTGCGGGGGGCTGTGGGCTGGTGGGAGTTGTCCAGCCAGCTGCCGCTCTGCGTCAGGTCTCAATGGGGGCAGGAATGTGTGTTGTCCCAGGGGGGGACAGCAGGAGCAAGTGTCCTGTGGTGGGTGGGTTGGATTTGGGGAAGAGGAAGAAGGTTGTATGTGAAGGAGCAGAGAGAGCGAGGAGAATCGTGGTGAGGGGTGGGGACTTTCCTGGGAGAAGTCATTGAAGGGTTTCTTGTATAAAATCTTCCTCCGTTTTACCCGCATCTGCAGCACTGGGCCCCTGCAGGAGTGTGGAAGAGCCCCTTCTCCCTCAGTGCAAACTGTCTTGGGACTTGGGATGTGCCAGGATCAGGGGACACCAGGGGGGAAAAAGATGGGACAGTTAACTATATTTATCACTGATTCTTACGTGTGATATAGAACAAAGCCAACCCCCTCTCCTTTTGCCTTTTGGGGACTAACGTGGATTCTGTGGCCACTAATGGTCTAGCTCAGATGTCTTCTCCACTTAGAGCACAGTACCGTGTGTGATGTTTTACTATAGATTCAGTTCATTTGGCTTCAGTAACCCTAGGACCGACTTCCAAAGCCCCCAAGTCCGAGTGAGCATCTGTCCCTGTGCGATGGATTTGAAGAGTGTGCTGTTGGAGCTCAGTGGTTTTTCCATCCCCACCCCTCCCACTAATGAGATGCATACGATCACAGTCCGTCCTGTGAGGAGTCCCAGTGTCCAGCACCCCTCTGCAGGGACGTGCAGCCCTGCTGTCTCATCTGGTCATCAGAGCAATCTACGACGTGTGCACCGTGTCCACTGCCCGGTGTCCCGTCTGGCGACATCCACGCTTCAGCTGGGTTGTCCAGGGTCACGTGGCCGGAGTTGAAGAACCTGACCTCAGCGGGCCCCTGGCCAGCACGTCCATCCTTGGTCCACTCTGCCTCCATTAGTCTTTGGCCAGGGAGCGTGCCAGCAGTGTTAAAACTGGATGATCTAAGATGACCCATTCTTTACTCACAGCCCGGGATGTTTTTTTTCCAAAGCATTATCTTGCTAGTGTTTCTAGGCAGAGAATTTATTGCCTTTTGCCTAAATTTATCTCTAAACATGGATCATGCGTCCCTTTGGCACGGTTCTCATCTCTGAGCCATTGTAGCCTATTTTTTATGTTGAGAGAAAGTCTTTTAAGGCAGCGGGGTCAGCTGTCCTGTTTCCTGACCTCACAGCATAGCTATGTGTCAGCCTCTGGGGGAGCGGGGTTATTGTGAAAGTGGGTCAAATTATTGTTTTTCTCTTTTTCCCTATAACCATTTCAAATACAGAATCCTTTCCTTAAAAAGAAAAGAACTAAACCACCTTGAATGTTTGCATGTTCTTGGGATGGATATCAAAGTCAGACTATAAGTGGAAGAGTTTGCTTTGATAGTATCGGAATGACTGAGCACTTTAAGGAAAACTAAAAGGCAAATGGTATGTACGATATATAATAAAGAATGGTCTTCTATATGTAAATAGTTCTTACGAAACAATAAGAAAAACAAATTCCCCAACAAAAGGAAATGGGTCAGAATTTCTAAAAGAAGAAAATTTTATTTATGTACTTATACTCTTCATTTATTTACTTACAAGGGGCAAATAGATTTAAAATATATTTGGTTTTATTAATTCAAAAAGACCAATTAAAATGATGAAGTAACTTTTTTCTTTTTAGCTAGTCTTTCTGAAGCCCAGTATTAAAAACTAACACCCTGCCGGGCGTGGTGGCGCACGCTTGTAATCCCAGTACTTTGGGGGGCGGAGACCGGAGGATCCGGGTTCGCGGCCAGCCTCAGCTCTCTCTCTCTCTCTCTCCCTGTCTCTCTCTCTCTCTCTCTCTACTTAGCGAGGCCCTCCACAACTTCGTGAGACCTGGTTTCAAAATAAAGTATAAAAAATAGGGCCGGGGGCATAGCGCGGAGGTAGAACGCCCCTGGGTTCAATCCCCGGTACCGCAAAAAAAAAAAAAAAATCGAACACCCTGAGTTGGCAAAGGTACTGGTTCCTCTTCACATTAACAGAAGGAATGTATCCTGGGATAGCTCTCTGGAGGAAAATTTGGTACACTAATAAAAACCTTGAAGATGTATGTGGCCTTTGACCTAGCAATTGCGTTTCCACCAACCTACCCTTACACCCTAGATCACTTCAGTCTACTAGACAGAACACACGTGTTGGGTGCATAGAAAACCTCATAGACTTGTGACTTCCCTTCCTTCCCGGGGTCTCACTCTGCACAGCTGTGTCCAACTAGAAATCACTCGGTCCCGAGCACAGAGTAGACCTTTAATAAATGTTATTGTTTTAAACATTAAATAGTTAAAAAAGTATTCCAAGCATATAATTCTTAAAATTGCTCATAACTTAACAAAAGTGGCACCAGTGAAATGGGATATATCATGTAACTTCTAAACGCCATTGTTAACATCCCCAGAGATGCTTATAAGATGAACAAATGGGAATCTTTAATTTTTTTTTTTTTAACTCTGAATGAATTGAAAAGTCAGAGTCACACCAGCTCTCGGGGGATTGGGCAGGGCTCACATTTTATGAATCTGCAGCGAAGAAGGGAAACATTTGCTTCATTTTTGGCAAGCTGAAGTGGTCTTACCAGGGGATTGTCATTTTAAGGATTAATTGTAATAATAGAGGGAAAAAATTCTTACAATAAGTACGTGTGCACAGAGGAGGCCAGCGGGGAAGATAATAACAATCTTTAAACACTAGGTTAAAATGTCCAGAGAATGAGATTTTTTTTTTTTTAATTGTAAGTGCAGTTGCTCCTTCTAGAAACATTTTTGAAAATGTAAGGGGCAGGTTGGGCTGCTGAGCCTCAGATCCGCAGTGTGCTGCTCCTGCAGCAGTAAAGAGCTCCCAGTTTTTGAGTTTTTACGGTTTCAACTGTGACCTGCCAGGAAGTTTGGGCAGCAACACACCTTCCCTCCAAAGAGTCTCTCTCTTTTTTTTTTTTTCTTTAAACTCTCTCAAGTCAGGTTCACTAAGTGAGCTAATGCAGGGGCTAGTTTTAGGATAGGCACACAGTTGCTTTTGAATTTAAATGCTGAGCTAGGACTTCAGGACCCTCTTGTTGGAGTCAGGGTGGGGAGCCAGAATGAGGTAAGCTAAACGAGGTGACTAGCATTTCATGGAGGCGCTCAGCATTTGGAAGGGTCGGGTCTTCATGGAATCACACGCGCACTCTTCGAAGGGCTGTGTAAATGTGGTCTTGGCACACAGTTCTCTTCCCTTTTACCGTTGTTGGAGTTGTGACTTTTATTTATTTACTTATTTTTCAGTACTGGGGATTGAATACAGGGGAGGTTTACCTCTGAGATATACCCCAGCCCCTCCCCTTTTTATCTTTTTCATTTGTGA
The DNA here is from genome assembly GCA_004027185.1 of Glis glis. Classification (NCBI taxonomy): domain Eukaryota; kingdom Metazoa; phylum Chordata; class Mammalia; order Rodentia; family Gliridae; genus Glis; species Glis glis. The sequence goes on along the minus strand of PVJS01023239.1, from coordinate 17,820 downwards.
AACAGGGTCTTGCTAAGTTGCTGAGGCTGGCCTGGAACTCTGCCATCCTGCCTCCCAGTCCTGGGATTACAGTGGAGTTGTGATTTTTAACCCATTCTATCCCTTAGTTACTGTGATATTGTGTACTGTGTTCTGGGTGGGACCCAGAGCTCCATGTACTTGGGGTGCTAATGATTTTGTCTCATTGTTACTGACACACGGGAGCTGAGCAGTCCCTGTAGGTCTTTGGGGCGACTTTTGGGAGCAGTTGGCCTTTGTGTCCTCCCGCCTCCTCTGCCAACCTGTGAAGAGTGTCTTGTCTTTGGGCACCTGGTCTATTCTTGAGTTTGAAGCCGGGGATCTGTCCAGTTTAATTGGCTTCCCGCAGTTCTTTTCTTTGTCTAATCTTTACTTTCCTGTAGACCCATTTTACATTCAGGCGAAATTTTTCAGGCACAATTCAGGCATGAAACTTCAAGAAAAGGATTTACAGACTTGAAAGGCTTTAATTATTTTATCTTTTCTTTAATAAAATCCCTTATTAAGCTTATATTTAGATAATGTACCATAAAAGCTTAAAATTAGGAGACTTTAAATTTTAATAGTGACTGTTAATCACTTCGTTAATAGGCACCAGATAATAACATTTAAATCGTGTCGGGCTCTTGTTTTTTGGCATGTATGATCTCATTTAATCCTCAAAAAAAAAAAAAGCAGAAACAAAAACCTGGGCAGGTGAATGTGGTGGAGGAATGATGACCCCAAGGACGTCCCGGATCCTGTGTCCCCAGAGCCCCTGGATATGCTACAGAAGGCAGCTTGGTGGAGCTCAGGACCCGGGCGGAAGGTCATCCTGAATGGTCCGGGAGGCCCAGCCAAACTGCAGGGGTCTTTGTGAGAGGGAGGAAGTGAGGGCTAGATTCTTGGAGAGGGGTGTGAAAGTGGAAACAGAGGTTGGAGAGGTGGGGAGAGAAGCCCAGAACGTGGGCAGGGTAGGAGATGGGCTGTCCCCAGAGACCCGGTCAGAGCACCAACGTGCTTTGACCATTGCTGAAACTGACACTGGACCCAAGATGTTTGAAGTCACCAAGTTTGTGGGTGATATGTTAGAAACTAACAGCGGTAGGAAATGAACACAGTAAATCCAGGCAGTATCTCTCTTTTACAATGAAAGAAGCCTGCACTCAAGAGAAGTGCATTGATTTCTCCCTGGTCACCCAGCTGGTTAAGTAGCAGAGCCACAATTCAAACCTGGGCCTGCTCGTCGCTTGATCTAGAGCTCAGGCTCTTGACCCCTGTGCTGCAGGTGGCCTGGGAGAGAGCCCAGGCTCCGTGTGGCTGCAGTCCTCTTCTTATGCACGTCCCCTAGGTCCCACGGGGGTCCCCAGTGGGCTGTGTGTGTGCCATGAGGTGGGCATGTAGTGGAGCAGCAGCACCGTCTCCGATCCTGGGCCTTGCACACCGTCCCGTTGACTCAGGCGTGCTCCGTTCAGAGCTCAGATGCGGAGGCTGTGCTTCCTGTGCTGTGACGAGGATCCTGGATGTGCTTCCATGAGCTTCCTGCCGGACGTGTTGCCTGAGGACAGGCCCGGGTGTCCTGTACTTGGTGGCTGCTGGGCTCCTTTGATCCTGTCTGGTCGCCCATGGTGGCTTGTCTCAGGGAAGGCCACGTCATACTCTCCCGGGTCGCTTGTGTCTCCTGGGGTGGCCCTGCCTTCCTGGGCCTCTGCAGATCCTGCCCTCAGCTCCTGGGACCCGCCTGTGACACTGAAGCCCTGCCGTGCTCAGGGTCGGCACCGTTCTTCTGCAGGGGAGAGATGCGGGCCACAGAGGCTCTTTCAGGTGTCTGGGAATCCTGGGCTCTGCCTTCCAAGTACAGACAGCCCTCCATATTCACAGGAGCCATACCCATGGAGTGCACCTATTGCAGATGGAACATATTTTTAAAAACATCGTGTCCCCGGATGTGGTGGCGCATGCTTGTAATCCCAGTACTTGGGAGGCTGAAACAGGAGGAGCGCAGGTTTGCGGCCAGCCTCAGATACTTAGTGAGGCCCTCTGCAACTTAGTGAGACCCTGTTTCAAAATAAAGGAATAAAATAGGGCTTGGGGTGGAGCTTGGAGGTAGGATGCCCCTGGGTTCAATTCCTAGTACCACAAAATAAAAAACAAACCAAACCAAAACAAACAAACAAAAAAACATTGTGTCTGTACTGAACATGTACAGGTTTTTTCTTGTCATATTCCCTAAACAGTACAGCTTAGTACCTATTTTCATAGCATTTACACTGTATTAGGTATTATACGTAACTTAAAGTTGACTTAAAGTACATGAGAGGAGGTGTGTAGTACACCATTTTATATAAGGGAGCAGCGGGGGGGGGTCCTGGAGCCAGTTCTGCAGAGCCTGGGGGGCACTGCGCACTCAGGATGTGGGACTCACGCCACGTCCGCTGTGGCCCCTGGCCTCACGGGTTACTGCTCTGGTGCTGTGGCGAGTGCCACCTCCCTGACAGTGTGCTTAACACAGCAGCCGAGGGGGCCCTCAAGTCCCAGGGCAGGTGGCCCCTCGACTGAAAGCTTGCTCTGGCTTTCAGGTGCCGTGGGGTCCCCCGGCTCCTGCGGCTCACCTCCTGCCGGGCTCCCCTTGCTCATCACCCTGAGCTTGCTTTAGCAGGCTCCGGGCACTCCGCAGTCTATCATTTCTTTTCCCACTAGTGTCCCTAGATATTCTCGTGGCTCAGCCCCATGTCCTTTGGCCTCAGCTCCAGAGGCATTGGAGGGGCCTGCTGGACACCCAGCATGCCTCTCTGCCCTCCTGTTTCTCCAGACATGCTGGATGGGGTGCTGGACACCCAGCGCACCTCCTTCGCTCTCCTGTTTCTCTTTGGAGCTCGCTTCCCAGACACACTGGATGGAGTATGAGGGGTTGGTCTCACCCCTTCTTGGTACCTCCTTGCCTCTGACCCTGTGCTGCCGGGTCCTCTCCGGCCAGGGCGGAGCCAGGCGGCACGTGAACAGCAGCGTGGGGTGCTGTGGTGAGGGCCTCTGGCCGATGGAATCGCGATGTGGCTCTGACGTCTGACTCTTCCCTCCTCTGCTCATTCAGACTTTGTCTCGGAGCGAATGACACATCTCTGCCCTCACCCCCTACCCATGCCTGACAGTTCTCATGTCAGATTTCTTTTTGAGTTATAGGAGTGTTTTTCAATATTTATAGACCACTTAGTATTTGTAATGTAACAAAAGGTCATATTTAATAAGGCACAGTGCCCAAGAGGAAGATTTTGTTTCCGTTCTAAAGTAATTCCAACTTGAGCTGTCTCAGGGATACACTGGATCCCCGAGTGTGTCTGTAAGCAGTCTTGAGGGGTCTATCACAGCTAATTACTAGCAGAAGATCCCAGGATGTGGCCAGCCTGCGATCAGGTGGAATGGAGAGGGGCTGGTGGCCAGATGGCGGCTCAGTAGCCACCTCCCGGGTGAGGGGTAGCCTAAGGAAGGGTCTTACCATCTTATCTTCATTGTGGACTGTATAAGGTTCAGATACTAAAAACCAGAGCAAACCATGGCGGTGCCATGCACCCCCTGATTTAACAGCCTACCATGCTTGTCTTCTCCCTGTGTTGTGTGTGTGTTCACATGCATGAAAGGAGACGTCACAGGGGCAGGGAAGGCCCGTGGCTGCCTCCTCCCTGCGTTGACGATGTGTGTGTCTTTAACTAGAGTGTACACCCTCAGACAATGGAGGTGTGCTCTTCGTGTGAGAGGTAAGAACCTACCATGGTACCATGCTAAGATGTCTTTCTGCAGTTTGAATAAAGAAATAAAAAAAAACCACCCAAGTTCTCTTTGGCTACATGTTCCATTGATTTGTTCATTTTTCCTGCATTGGAATCTTTCGTTTATCACTTTAAATATTTCATTATTTAAATATTTTCCTGCTCTATGTGTGTGTGCTGTGGAGTGCATATGTGTTAGCATTAGTGAGGCCCACTTGCAATCCTGTGTGTGTGTGGGGGGGAGAGGGGGGACAGTCAGGTCTTGCTGGTGGGATCCAGTTTCATAGTGGGTGATAGCAGGTGTGACGTTGGCTGGGGAGGGCTCTAGAACTGTCCAAGTCCTTGACAGAGACTTCCGATAGCTCTTTGCTCCCTGACCTTGGAATCGCTGAAGGTGACCTGAACCGTTTCCGGGTATCAGGCAGTAACTTGGGTCTCCCACCTTCTCCCTCGTCAGTGTCTGCTTACCACTATTGTATTTTGAAAATGCATGTGCATGAGAATCTGGAAGGTTTTCTTAATGAACACATATTACCTATATATAAAATTATTTAAAAAGAAGTAACTCAATGATTTTTTTTTTTTTTTGTGGTACTGGAGATGGGACCCAGGGGCCTTTTACCTCCGGGCTATGACCCCAGACCGATTTTATTTTTTATTTGGAAACAGGATCTCACTAAGTTGCAGAGAGCCTCCCTAGGTTGCTGAGGCTGGCTTTGAACCTGTGATCCTCCTCTCAGCCTCCCAAGTACTGGGATTATAAGCATGCACCACCATGCCTGGCTTAACTCAGTGATATTTAAGAATCTCTTTTGTAAGGGGCAGAAGTATAGTTAAAGAAAAAGATTCTAGTTGTGGAGTTCAGCAGACACCTTGGAGAAAGAGCCAGTGGTGGGCCTTGAGACGCAGTCTCCGCGGCAACCTCTCAACTGTATAGGGGCCTGAAGCATAGAAGCAGCTGGGCTTGGAAGTGTTCAGTAAAACCTCACTTACAAAACCACCTGGCCCACGGGCCATCCATTGTTGGCTGTCCTGTGTTCTGACAGGTGCCATCATGGACTTTAATATTTGAAATCTGGTAGTATTGGGTCAAACCAGTGAGGAGAAATAACATATGTTTATTTTCATTGTTCACAGAAAGTCACTTGTCAAACCAAACTGTCCTAAGTTGAAAAGTAAGAAACAATGGGGAGTATTGTTTTTGTCATTAGGTAGTGTGGCTCCGTGGACTCCTTTTCATGACCAGTTCAGTCTTGTGGGGGCATGGGCATCTCCTCTGGTATTTGTGTACTGGCAGGCTCTGGGTGTCGCTGGGTGCTAGTCCCACGCTGAAGGGTCTCCAAGTGTGGTGTGAGGGAGGTGAACACTCACTGTTTGTGTTGTGTGCACCCCAGAGCTCCCAGGGCCATCACAGGGAGACACTCTGTCCCTAGCTGAGACCTCATCCCTTGTCGAGCCCTCCTCAGTCTCCCATTGTAATATTACCTTTCCAGATAACTCATTGGGACTCATGTATCTTGCCGAGATGGGGGAAAGTCTTTCTTGATAATTTTTCTCAGTGATTTGAATGTTATTTTTGAGTTCTGGCCAAAGGGAGATGGGGAGGAAGTCAGAATTAGAAAAATATGTCCTGGAATCTTCTCCACTGGAGGCGGGAAGAGGATCACCAGGAGCAGGAACTCAGGAAAGGGAATGATGTGTTTGGTAGAAAGAAGGGAGGAGAAAAGTGGGGCGGCTGGTGTCCCTGACTGGCATGGGGACGAGGGTCCTAGCCTGCTGCTCGCTGGGAGGAGAGGGGAGCCAAGGGCCCGCAGCGAGTCACAGCGCGGGGGGTGAGTGGCTGGGGAGAGGGCCGATTGGCCTTGGCACACACGTGCCAGGCGCCATGCTGGATGCTGACATGCTGTTCCAGTGGGCATCCTGAAGGTGAGGAGCGGGGCAGGAGCCCTGCACCTGCCCGTGGCGAGTTTTTGTTGGAACAGAGGATGCCATGCCTGACCACTGCTCTGTACTTGTCCCTGGTGTCCCCAGGGAGGAGCTGCAGAAATACCCAGGGACCCTGAGCAGGGAAGGGATGGCGATAGAGAGGAGAAGCTCTCTGTGGATTTTGGGGAATGGGTTTGGCAGAAGAGCAAGCAGGTGCTAGCACCCAGAGGCCCGGAGAGCGTGGCGGCGTCTTGGAGGGAAGGTGGCCACAGGACTGGGTGGGGCCCTGGCTGCTGCGGAGAGATAGGAGAGCTGTGGCCCATCTCTTAAGTGAGATGCTACAGGATCAGACCTGCAGCGGGTGAGGAGGAAGGCAGCTGGTTGGGGTGCCGTGGTGATAGCCAGGTGCTCTAGTCCAGGGGAAGGAGAACAGGACAGAGACACACAGATTAGCTACTGAGGGCTGACTCCAGCCTGGGGGCCAAGTGTCTATCCTGAGGACCAGGTGTCCATCCTGAGGGCCAAGTGTCCATCCTGAGGACCAGGTATCCATCCTGAGGACCAGATGTCCATCCTGAGGACCAGGTATCCATCCTGAGGACCAGGTGTCCATCCTGGGGACCAAGTGTCTGGCATAGAGACCATGTGGGGATATTTAAGAATAAGAAAGGAACATTGGTGATCTGCCATGAGTAGACTTCGTGGAAGGCCAGAGATGACCTTGCGCAGGGGCGTTTTACACCTCATGACAAGCACCATCTTCTGAACAGATATTAACTGCTTCATCACTTTAAATGGAATATCTCATCACATCTAATTTTTTCCAGCAGGATGTTAATGCATGAATGCGACGCTTCAAAATAGAAATCTGTGGAAAGATTTTGTGCCAAATAAAACAAATATTGAAAGGAAAACATTTTTTTTTGAAAACCCAGAGGCTTATCGCACATCATTGTTATTATTTTGGTGGAATTCCTCCTGAACATTTTTCTGTGTGTCATTTTTAAAGATGTCATATAGGGTTTGTAGCCTCGCAGCATAAGCATTTTTCCATGTCATGTTATTCATAAACTGTGTTTGATAAAGAATTAGGGGAGCCGTTTGGGGGAGCACGGGGATGACTTATGCTCCAGTTTTCACGTTAAGTAATCATGCTCATTCACCGCTGTCCTGAGCCGTTCCTCTAACTGCCTGCTTAGGCGCGGGCACATTTGTCCTTCGTGGAATATGACCACCATCCTGTGCGCCGCCATGGCAACGCTCAGCCCTGCAGCCTTCTCCTAATTATTTGAACAGAGGTCTGTGTGCTGGCCCCGCCGTTTGGGGTCTGCATAATGTATGAGCGCCAAGTGACAGCCAGCCACAGCCTGATCAAAACAAAGAGCCGCCTCTTCGAGATGGGCAGATTGCGGAAACATATTGTGAACACGTTCTCTGGTAACTGTGAATCGTGTCGTAAAACGCGTCTTTAGCCTGTCAAAAAATATTTTGACAGGTCCGCAGTGGCGCTCCTTCATATGCAAATGTATCAGTGATGCCCAGATGCCCGGGCAACCAACGCAAGGAAAATCCACAGGACCGGGGGACCGATGTTCTCAGGGTTCATTACCCCTGCAAATAAACACGCTGGAAATGCTCTGAATGTTTTCCTTCCTGTGTGTAAATAAATAGCAAACTCGACGGTGATAACGCTGCCAGATCCCAGGGGCCACTCGGGGCGTCCCCCAGGACTTGGACCGGCTGCTTTTGGAGAGTTAGACAGAAATTTATGCATGGAGCCGGCTCGAGAGAGGATGCTGCTTTGGCCAAACATGACTGGCCAGGCCATGAGGCATAGCCAGGGCGCTGCCTGATAGAGGGAGGGCCGGGAGGAGGGCCGTCGCTTGAGCCAGGCCCTGATGGTGGAGCTGTGCCAAGGCCCATGTCAAACAGTCGCCTGTGCCCACTGTGACTGTCCGCCAAAGTCCCTCTTTGAGGGTGTGCCCAGGGAGCACCCTCCCTGGAAGACCCGCCTTGCCCATGGCTTCCTTCCCTCTCGCCTTCTTCCCAGGAGGGGCAGTGGTCCCAGGGATTATCATGAGTCCTGCACGTCCAGCCTCTCTCGGCTCAACTTCTGTGTGAGTCTGGGCAAGTCACTTCCCCTCTCTGTGCCTTGGAGTTCTCAGTTGGATAATGGGGATAGTAATACCTCCGACACGTGGTCGTGGTGAAAATTCAATAAGATGATACATGGGCAAACCCTTAGACGCGCCAGTGGCCGGTGGCCAGCGCTCATTATGTTCGGCTGTGGTCCCTAACCTGGTCGCCCAGAGTAAAGACCTCCATGCAGCCCCCTGTCCGCAGGCGTGGCCACTCTCTTGAGATGCTGTGGCTGTGGGTTTGGGCAGCTTCTGGAAGACCTCATGAATGAATGCGATGGGTCCCCTTACGCCTCCTCCCCGCACTCTCCGTCTGCCACCTGCACACCTGTGTGATGGCCAGGACAATGAGACCATGTTGGAATTGGGGGGGGTGGTCTGGGTTAATGGAGCCCCCAGCCTCCTGAAACTACCTACTCCTGGATTTCAGTAGTGCGAGGGAAATAGCCTTTCTGTCTTGTTGAAGCCACTGTTGTTGGGGATTTTCAGTCATAGGTGGCCACCTGATTCTGAGGAGTATACAGGTGAGAGTAGTGTGTGTTGTCTGTGGGACCGGAGCGCCCAGCTGCCCTGGCAGTGCCCTGGGGGGAATTAACAAGCTGGTGTTCTGAACTTCGCTCTTCCCAGTGTTCCCAGGAAACTGCCTGGCCAGCCACCCACCCAGGCCGAAGTCAGTTCTGAGCCTCAGGGCCAGTGGCCGTGCACTGGGGACCTGGAGTCTTTCAGGCAGAGCCCTTGGGGACCAGGGACCCCCCCCCCCAGCCTGCACTCTGCCATGCTTTTCCGGGGAGGCCCCCTTAGCCATCTCGACAACAGTTTCACCTGGGCACCGTGGGCTTTGGTGGGCTGGCGGATCTGAAACGCGCCTGGGCTCTTCTCCTGACCATCTGCCCTGGCCATGTCGGGTGGGGTGTGTTTTCTGAGCTGAAATTGAGTAGGGTTCTGCAGGTCGCAGCTGCAGTGGGGGATCTGCCCTGCTTCGTTTTTCTAGTTCCACCTGGCTTCTCTCTGGGGATCTTGGTCCCTTCAGGTGGTCATGTTTCTCATGCAAAACAGTACCAGCTGATTCAATCCAGAGACAAGATAGCGGACCTTGCCTGTTCATCCCCCTAGTTTTCCTTTTGTGGAACCCAGTGGTGTGTTGCTGGTGTGCTGGTTTATAAAATGCAAGCTCTCGCTTTGATTTTCCTGTTTAGATTTGCATCACTGTCTTCTAGGAAAGAGCAGGCGCTTCTTGCTGGAAGGAGAGGCAGCTGCCTTGGAAGGCCAGGTGGGCCCTGGCTTTGTAGGAGGGGTCTCAGCTTCTTTGAAAACCCAAAACCTGGTGCGTAGTATTCTCTCAGCCCCTCACTTGGGTGGCCTTTTGATGCTAGAAGCTGCAGCCTGGTGTGGTGCCCTGATTTTCTGAGCCGAGAGTAGGTGTATCCACAGGCATGGGATGAAAAGCTGCAGCCGTGGCCATAAGATAGGTTGTGGACTTTTCACTTGACTTTCCCACAGTCGTTCCTGTCTGTCTTCTGAATTCTTTCCTGGAGTCCCTATAATCATTCATAATGTATATTCCAGAATACACGCCTGAGATTGTACCTGTGTGCTGATAGATGAAAGCACCATTTTGGAGATCTCTCTGTATAAACAAGGTATCTGTGTTTGGTTACATTTCATCTGCACATCCTTAGGAGTTGTAAATGTAAACACCAGGCAGCATCATTGTAATAATTATATACCCTGTGTGTGGTACTGTGTAACAATAATGAGTCAGGACTCTGGAGGGTCCCCTCTGGTGTCCCTGAAATGGGACTGGGTCCCACCCCAAGCAACTCTTTTCCAGCTTCTCCTGGAAGTCTTAAAACTCAATCAGAAAATTACTTTTTGTGTCAAAACCAAATCTCTCAGGCTGTGCATTAAGTCCATTGTTATTCAGTTCAGCACCTCGGGCTATGGACCAGTTGCGTCCAAGAAGCTGTGGATCATTAGAGAAAGGCCGAGCCTCCTGGGGGGCTGGCTCCTCCTCCATCCCCAGTCAAAGCGAGGCTGTGGCCTGTATTTTTGTAGCTTTTTGCTCGGCACATTTTCCCACGTTCCCGCTTTAGTTGTCCGGCTCGAAACAGAGAATGCCGTTTTTTATTATAGTCAAAATAAAATCATCTTTTCAGAGCGTTGAAAGTTTAATTTTCAGAGAGAATAGAGTTTATACGCCACGAGGGAGGCTTTGCTATTTTCGGAAACACGTTTGGGCTGGTTGTTGTGCTCATTTTGCGTTGTTGCATGGATGTTGAATGGACCAAACCCCCCTGACTCCCCACCTCCTTTCCCCAACCATCTTTCCGCTGTGGACACTCACCAGCTGTCTGTTGTCAGACCTGCCTGGAATTTTCTGTGGCACCTCCTCAACTCCAGGGCTAGTTTTCCCCAAGTTTGAGCCATTGTCATAGTCTACAGCGGAGGAGGAGGAGCTTGGTGGTCCAGGAGCCCCTGCGGCGCTAGCAGAAGCAGCCCTGAGCTTGGAGACAGGGGTCCTGAGCGATAACCTTACCTGTGCCCTGCAGTGCATCTATGGGTAGGTCCTCAGACCCTTCCAGGCCTCCCTTCCTCCATGGGAACAGGTTGCAGCCCAGGGAACTTGACGAAGGAAGCGACACGTTCACCAATGAGCCTCGTGCACCGGCCAGCTCCCTGTGAATGCCGAGAGCATCTTCAGTTTCTCCTCTCCTCTGCCTCCGAGGTCTGACCTTTGACTTGCTTATAATAAGCCCACCTGGAAAATGGATCACTCCAGAAATTTCGTGTTGGTCTTTGGCTGTGTAAAATGGGTGCGTTCTCCCCTCATCCATCATTCAAACAGTCACAGCGTCTGAAACCATGTAACATGATTTGAAGATCACGGGGTGAATCTCTGAGAAACAGAAGAATGCCCTTGGGGTTGATTTTGGAAGGAATCTACCAGCTCGTGACTTTTCTGGGTGGGCACCAGACGTCTGTGGGCCTTTCCCAGAGCTCTCCTGCCCGTCTCCAGAGCTGTGCCCTGGAGAACCCCAGTTGCTAAGAAGCTGGTTGTGCCGGGTGGGGAAGGTCGAGGAGTGTCTGCCTTGAGGTTCCCCAGACCTGTATCTGGGCAGGATGGACCTTTTCTTAAAGTCCCATCTCGTGAGGCAAAGGGTCTAAAACACGAGGTGGGCCCTGAGCTCGGCATTCATCTCATTTAAGTCTCTTTTCTCCAACAAAGGCATCCAGTCTTTTTTCATGGGACACCTTTCCAAGACTTTATCTGGCCATGCGCAGAGGCAGGGTAGTGTCCCCTAGAGTGTGATTTTTTTTTCTTTTTTTTTTGTGGTACTGGGGATTGAACCCAGGGGCATCTGTGCTTCACCTCCAGCCCTTTTTATTTTTTTGTTTTGAAACAAGGTTTCGCTAGGTTGCTTGAGAGTCTTGCTAAGTTGCTGAGGCTGGTCTTGAACTTGTGATCCTCCTGTCTCAGCCTCCCATGTACTAGGATTACAGGTGTTTGCCACCACGCCTGGCTCTACAGTATGGTTTTGGGGGTGACTGGACTAAAAAATAGATTCCCTCCCTGAGTGTTTGTGGGATCACTGGACTCAAGTCATACTGAGGGTAAAGCTCTTTGACTGTGGGAAGAATCATGACCCTGTCGTCATGTTGAGAGCTCCCTGGACAAGTGTTGGGGATGGCAGAGGACTCGGGCAGAAGGCAGGACACACCAGGAAGCCTTGCTGTCACCAAGGCCTCCAGCACCCACTCCTAGCCGTGCTGCTGGAGACTTCGGGCCAGGTCTGAGCCGGCTCGGGGTGATTAGCCTGGCTCACTCCTCTCATCTCCGCTGGTCGGGTTGTGTGGTGTCCCCCTCAAATCCACGTGTTGCAGCACTGACCCCCATGCCCCGGAATGTGATCTTGGGATGTGCATCTCGGAAGGAAGCCATTGCTGTGGTATAGTTAGGATGAGCTGCACTGGAGTAGAAGGGGCCCCGGTCCAGTGAGATTAGCATCCTTATTGTGAAAAGGGGAACTTTGGACACAGACACACCCCCAGGGAGAAGCAGGTGAGAAGAGACAAAGCTTGGGAGGAGCTTCTGGGAGGCAGAGGACTCTGAAGGTGCCAGGAGCCGGGACAGCCGGGAACAGGTGCTTCCTGACAGCCCGGAGGGCGCCGACCTGGACTCCGGGCCTCAGAAGCGGGAGCGGTGTGGTTCTGTTCCTTAGGCCACCCAGGCGGGGGTTTGTCACAGCAGCTGCAGGACACTACAGTGCCACCTGCCTCACTCTGTGGTTATGTGTATTCTGTGGGGACATTGCCCTGGGTCCCCGTTTCTTTCTTCTTTTTTTTTTTCAAATAAACATTTTTATTCTGTATTTGGGGGGAACATATACAATTTAACATTTTTATTTTTAATTATTTTTTAAATATACTTTTATTCTTGCATCATAGTCTCACACCATAATGTGGTTCAGAGCGATGGGGACATGCATGCGCACAGCACTTGGTGAGCTCCCCCCGGCTCCCCCTCACTCCCTCCCCTCCCCCATCCATGATATTGAGATTGACATTGGTAATTTCACATATGTACATAATGTCAGTGGAAGTGTTTTCTTCATAAATCTCTCCCCCCGCCCCGGCCCCTCCATCACTCCACTAGGGTTTCTCCTCCTTCATCTAAAGTCCCTCATATCCTGATTACTCCCTAGCTTCCACATATAAGAGTCACTTTCTGTGACTGGCTAATCTCAACATAATGTTCTCCAGGTCCATCCATTTCTCCTGCAAATGGCATAATTTTGTTCTCCCTTTATTTATCTGTGAAATGAGGCTAAGACCCACCTTCTAGGGTGGTTGTGACTGTTTGCTGGTACCGCACGAGAGCTCCAAGTATAATTCTTATTTTTAGGAGGAGAGTGCAAATGGAAGGTTCTGGGCAGACCGGTCCAAGTGGGAAGCAGAGTGTCATGTGACAGAGGAACGTGAACGTGGACTTGGGGCTCTCCAGAGAAGTCAGGACCAGTGGGAGATACGGAGGATTTTTAGAGGACATCTTTTATGGGAACTGGCTTGTGTATTATGGAGGCTGGGACGTCCCCCAGTTGGCCATCCTCATCTCGGAGAACCAGCAAGCTGTTAGCATGCTTCAGTTTGAGTTTGAAGGCCCAAGAACCAGGAGTGCTGATGTCTGAACTGGGCATGGTGGTACACACCCGTATCCCCAGCTACTCTGAGGCTGAGGCAGGAGGATCGCAAATTTAAGGCCAGCCTGGGCAACTTAATGAGACCTTGTCTCAAAATAAAGTAGAGAAGGGCTGGAGATGCAGCTCAGAGGTCGAATGCTCCTAGGGTCAATCCCTAACCCAGTGGACAGGACGATGCCCACTTGTGTTGATCCCTCTTTACGCCCTTGGCCCAGGTGAGTTGATAGAATGAATCAGCACAGGTGTGGATAGGCAGGCAGGGGATCAAGATTCTAGATGGTTCGGTCACCCGTTGACTATGTGGCCTGCATATGTTCCTCCTAGCTCCCTGCTCCCTGGGCCAGTGTCCTTGACTGGAACACAGGGGGTGGACGAGATGACCACAGCAGCCCTGGTAAGTGTGGGAGGGACCGCTGTCCCCGCTGTGGTCCTTGGCATGAGCCACCCAAGGCGCCCTGCTTTAGTCTTGCCTGGAGCACCCTTTGTAGTAGGTGTTCCATAAACATTGGAATACACTCCAAGAGAAAGTTGTGAACAGAGACCTGCTAAATACAAAGCCCCGCTGTGGTAGTGCACGCCTGTAATCCCAGGACTGGGGAGGCTGAGATAGGAGGATCACAGGTTTGAGGCCAGCCTTAGCAACTTAGGAAGACCCTTTTTCAAAGTAAAAAATAAAATAGGGCTGGGGGTACATAGCTCAGAGGTAGAATGCCCCTGGGTTCAATCTCCAATACCACAGGAAATGTATATAAGTAAATAAATACAAAAATGATGTGAGAAAATGTTAATTTACTTTATTAAGAGAAGGTACCAAATAGTTGGTTGAAAATGATCTATTTGCACAAAAAAAAAGCACGAAAAACTATATAGATGTCCAGACTAAAAGGAGAGAAAGATGCCACAGTACTAATGGTGGCTTCCAATGAGCGGGGATGTTGTTATAGGTCACTGGCTTTGCTTTCCAGGATTGGGAGAAGGATGATATGGTGTGTGGAGTTCAACGATTGCTCTGGCTTCAGAGACCGGAAAAGAACACAGGTGGGAAGCTGGTAGTAATCCAAGAGGGGGATGGTACTGGCCTTGGGCAGGATTTCAGCTTCAGCGCTATTGATGTTTTGTTCTAGATAATTCTTTGTTGTAAGGCTGTCCTGTGCACCTTAGGGTATTTTTTTTCTTTTGCGGTACCAGGGATTGAACCCAGGGGCATTCTAGCTCCGAGCTACATCCCCAGCCCTGTTTTATATTCTTTATTTGGAAACAGGGTCTCACTAAGTTGCGGAGGCCTCAATAAGTAGCTGAGGCTGGCCCCGAACCTGGATCCTCCTGTCTCAGCCTCCCAAGTACTGGGATTATAAGCATGTGCCACCATGCCCGGCACCGTAGGATATTTAGCAGTGTCCCTAGCCTCTACCCCCTGGATGTCAGCAGCAGTCCCTCTCCTTGGGCCACGTGGCCTGCCGAGAAGCACTGGCCTAGGGCAGTGGCAGCACGAAGGGCAGGGGCCTCCTCTTAGCATGGAGAGGGAGCCTCTGCAGGCCTTGGTGGCCAGATGGATTTGTTAGAGAGAAGTCTGGGAGGCCGGTGTGGGGCTTGGGAACTGGACGGACAATGGGCGCTCAGGTTCCAGGGATGGAGGGATGGAGGAGGCTCAGCCTGGTGGCTGAATATGAGGCTTTGTGGGGTAGCGGGTGTTTGTGTGTGTGTATGAGGCTGTTGGGTGATTGATCCTCAAGCTCAGAGCTGGGTGGATGTCTACTGAAGGTCACGGGAAGACAGGAAGCAGCCGTGGGGGTGGTCGAACCCACCCAGCACCATTGTGTGGCATGGGACACCGCTGGCCTGGGATAGAACCCGGGGAATCCCTGTGTTTCCAGGGTGGGCAGGGGAAAAGGAGGCTAAGAAGGAACTTTATTATTCTAGCTGCTGTTGCCCAGCGACCACTGGCCCTGGCCCTGGAGGAGGCGGCTCCAGAGCAGATGTGGAAACATGGCCGGTGACCTCATGTTGGGCGGGACTCGGCACTCTGGCCTTTATTGATGAGGCTGCCGCAGTGTGGCTGGTGGCACGAGAGCAGCATTTGCTTTGACAAGAGTCACAGGGAATCTCTCTGACGCTTAGAAAGTAGCAGTGCTTCGTTGGCTGTACTTCATCCTGTCAACATCAGCAAGATCCATGCCACGATCTAGGCCGCCGCTTTCTTCTTGGAATCCAGGGAAACACTTTAGGGCAGGTTGGGCTGTTCTAGAACTTTCCTTTTTGGATCATTTGCAAGGTCTTGAGGGATCCAGGAATTGATGATGGCATCAGAGTAGACACTTTCCCCTGGGGAAATCTGCATCTTTATAGTTGTGATTGGTGTGATGCAGGTTCAGAAACTCACAGTTGCTCAGAAGTGCATGCTGGGAGCCGGGCGTGGTGGCGTATACCTGTAATCCCAGTACTTGGGAGGCTGAGAGACAGAAGGATTGCAAATTCTGGTCAGCCTCAGCAATTTAGCAAGACCCTCAGCCACTTAGTGAGACCCTGTTTCAAAATAAAAAAGATAAAATAGGGCTGGGGGTGTAGCTTGGAGGTAGAATGCCCCTGGGTTCAACCCCCAGTGCTGCAAAAGAGAAAAATTTAAAAAGTGCACGCTGGGCTCTCCACTGATCTTTGGGTTCCCTCCAGGGGCCGTCATCACCTCCAGGGCTGCTCAGTGGCTTTTCTTTGTTTCTGGCTCCTCACCTCTCCCTCTCAGGTGCACAGCCCACCAATAGGCACTAATGCCATCTGTCCCTAGGCAGACAGACGGTTGCAGGGAACTAGGCCTCTGTCAGGGACGCCCCGATTCCCAGGTGGAACCAGGTGTGTGTGTATGCGTGTGTGCACACGCTGTGCAAGCTGGGGGCAGGACAGCAGTTTCTGCCCTCTGATTCAAACTGGCGCAGCTCCCTGGATCCCGGCTGCTCTACTGGGCAGTTAGGAAAGAACAATGATCATTAATGGCCACGGTGGCCCCAGGCCAGGAGAAGAGGTGCTCTTCATTCCCCTGAAAGTTCAAGGGTCCTGAAAGGCCGCCCCAGTGCAGGGCAGGATTGTGTTCCAGAAGAGGAATGAACTGTGCGTTACCTCCCAAATCGCGAGTCCCCATCTCAGAGCTTAGGAACAAGGAAACCCTAAAACTCAAAGTACCATTTTCCCCACCGCCAGCCCGGCTTAATTAGAGAGCAGTGTGGAGTTGCATTTCCTGGCTGTTTACGGGCTGCTGCAGTCCATAAACAGCTGAAGTCTGTAATTAAGCTGTCTAATTGGGAATGGCTGCAGGAAAGCCATGAATGGCAGGGCTGGCCTCCTCTCTTTAACCCATTTGTCTGCTCCCTGTTACCTGCCACCGTTTTTATTCTCCTGTCATCTGTTAAGAATGTCTTGGGGGCAAATTCGAAAGAAGAGTGGTAGGCAAACCCTTTGAACTTCACTTTGGGAAGCCCGCCTGATAGAGTGAGGCAGGGAGGCAGGTTCCTTTCCCTTCCCCTTGAAGGGGAAGTGTCTGAAGTTTGGCGGGTTGGAATAATTGGAGAGAAAAGTCCAGCAGCCCTCCTTTCAGCGCGGTGGAGGCCAGCTACCCTGCAATTCCGTCCGCCTCCACGCATTTCCCACCTCGTAACAATGTCCCGGCCCTGCTCTTTCCCCAGGACTTGCCTCTGCTTATGTCTATAGAAGTCTTTTTTCCCTTCGGAAGTGTAATTCGTGTTAACACTGGAGGGCCTTTTGCCTAAGTCACCTGCAGCACCTGTCCCGAGACAGGGTCAGAGATGCGGATGGGCACACCTCCACATTATCTGCAAGGATGTGCAGTGCAAGTTTTGAACTCTTAAAAAAGTACCTGTTCATCTCATAGGAAGGTTCAGGCAAATAGAACTGCAGAGGTACATGTAGCTCCCCGATGTGTGGAATTCTCCTTTTTCTTAATGTGTTGTGGTTGTGCTTTAGGGAAACTTGGGGTTGGAAAAGAAATGCCCCCCCCCCCGGTTTTGGGTCGAATGCCTTCCTTACATTCCAGGACATAATTCAAGCAGCACTTTGGTAAATGTCAAAAAGTTGGAGATGCAGGGTTCTTTGCGTCTCAGCCTGCCTGTGCCTGTGGGGCTTTTTCCCTGCCCACGTGATGGCTTAGAAACCTGCTTCCGCGGCCTTTGTGCAAGGGCTTTACTTTGTCTCCCAAATACTTGGAGTGACAGTGTCTTCTGAATTTAAATATAAATATATATATTATTTATTTCACAGTGTTGTAGCCGTATGTTACTGTACTATTGGAAATAAGCATTAAAAAGTGATTCCCCCAATCTGATTTCAGTGATCTAGCAAATTACCTGCATTCATTATTCTGTGTCCTCGCCAAACTGATTTTTCTCTGCGTATAGATGACCTTAATACAATACTTCTTAGACATTTTTTTTTTTTTTTTTGCGGTACCAGGGATTGAACCCAGGGGCATTCTACCTCCGAGCTACACCCCCGGCCCTATTTTTTATCCTTTATTTTGAAACTGGGTCTCACGAAGTTGTGGAGGGCCTCACTAAGTAGCTGAGGCTGGCCGTGAACCCGGATCCTCTGGTCTCAGCCTCCCAAGTACTGGGATTGCAAGCATGCGTCACCACGCCCGGCTACTTCTTAGACATTTATCACCTACCTACCTTCCTTCCTTCCTTCCTTCCTTCCTTCCTTCCTCCCTCCCTCCCTCCCTCCCTCCCTCCCTCCCTCCCTCTCTGGATTGAACCCAGGAGCTACCTCAAAGCTACACCCCCAGCCCTATATTAT
>PVJS01023238.1:0-29804 GCA_004027185.1 Glis glis | reverse complement strand
AAAAAAAAAGACTATAGCTATATATCCATTAGAATCTGGAGAATATGAGCATAAGTGACAGTTTTATAGGAAAAAAAAATCACAGGCTTGGGAATCAGCCAGATTTCAAATCCCAGTTCTGCCATGAGCAAGTTATTTAGCATTGCTTATCCTCAATGTCCTCATCATGAAACGGGAATAAAATAGGAGCTCACAGAGTTGTGAAGATAAAAACAGACTCAAGAAGTTGCGGAGGGCCTCGCTAGGTAGAGAGAGAGAGAGAGAGAGAGAGAGAAACAGGGAGGGAGAAAGAGAGAGAGAACACTCGCGCGTGCACGTGCACATGTGTGAGCTGAGGCTGGCCGAGAACCCGGATCCTCCGGTCTCCGTCTCCCAAAGTACTGGGATTACAAGTGTGCGCCACCACGCCTGGCTGCTATGGGAAATTTTATAGCAGCATATGCTAGACTTCATTCTTGGAACCTCTGATTTGATGAACCCTGCCATAGAATGACAAGAAAACAATGACCAGGTATTCCTGCACTGCTACAGACTCTTTGGTGAGAAGCTTGCCTTCGAAAGGGCCTTTTCAATAGTGGGAATTTCTCAGAGGATGTTTTAGCCCATTTTGTGTTGCTATAACAGAATACCTGAGACTGGGTAATTATAAAGAACAGAGATTCCTCTCTAACAATTCTGGAGGCTGGGCAGTTCAAGATCAAGGAGTGGGCATCTGGCAAGAGTCTTTGTGCCATGTATGTCACACGGTATGAGGAGCAGAGAGCATGTACCCAGTGGCAGCAGCCTTTTCTGGGACAACTATGCTGCTAATTGTCTAAGCAGATTTTTTTTTTTTTTTTCCTCTCCTCTCTAGACTTACAACTCTCTGCCCCTTTTTTTTTTTTTTTTTTTTTGCGGTACCGGGGATTGAACCCAGGGGCGTTCTACCTCTGTGCTACACCCCCGGCCCTATTTTTTATACTTTATTTTGAAACCGGGTCTCACGAAGTTGCAGAGGGCCTCACTAAGTAGAGAGAGAGAGAGAGAGACAGGGAGAGAGAGAGAGAGAGAGAGCAAGTGAGCGCGCGTGCTGAGGCTGGCTGCGAACCCGGATCCTCCGGTCTCCACCTCCCAAAGTACTGGGATTACAAGTGTGCGCCACCACGCCCGGCTAATCTCTACCACTTTTGAATTCACCTCCATTGTCATACTTACTGGACTGGATTCAATGAGTTTGCTAATGACTTTTCCTCCCCCATTGGATTTTAAGCACCTAAGGGGCAAAGGACCCAATTCCCTTTTGGTATCATATCAGAGCCTACTCTGGTGCTAGAGTTACCATGGTGTTGAAGATCATGGTGATGGTGGAAGCAAAGAATGAATGCTGGAGATATTTTATTTTTATTTTGGGGAGGATATTTTAAATAACAAGGCTGAATTGCATCATCACCTAACATGTTTATCTCCTAGAAAATAAGAAGCTGGGCACACGTCCTGGGCTACCTGCAGATATACCTAACAATTGGCCTGGACATACTGAAAACTTGTGATATTATCCATTGTCTTTTGGCATCTACCTTGACCCTTTCACTCACTGATGTGTGTCCTATAGATTTGTCTGGGCTACTGGGCACCGGGAACCCTGAAAAAGTAGCTGTGTTAATAATTACCCTGATTCTAAGAATAGGTAGGTACTTAAATATATGCTCTGGATAAGACTTAAATATAATCCTGTTTATGTTTTTGAACCTTTTAAAAAAAGGTGACAGATTTTTGTCCCTCGGGCATGATAACTGTTCCACAAAATAATGTCCTTTGGTACGCTGTTCACTCAAATCAGTTACCCATTCTCAAATTTGTTCTATTGTGCTTTAAAGTTCCAAGGCTTGGAAAAGAGTATTCAGGGTCAAGTTACTGATAGGACACAAAAGGGCCTGTGAATATTTGTGAATTTATACACTTTCCTTCCTTCAAACACTTCCTGATAATGCCAAAGACCCC
This sequence comes from Glis glis, assembly GCA_004027185.1. Lineage (NCBI taxonomy): Eukaryota > Metazoa > Chordata > Mammalia > Rodentia > Gliridae > Glis > Glis glis. Next base: position 27,824 of record PVJS01023238.1, on the reverse strand, counting down.
TGGTGTTGCCTGAGCAATAGGATTAGCCTTGGCAGCAAAATGTAGGAGAGAGAGCTGTTTTGGCGGTGATTGTTTCATGGAAGTAACTTTCTAATTTATAGACTTCAGCCTCCAAGGTTTTTAAATGTGATCATATTGTATAAATGTACTGTAAGTTCAAGAGACGCAGTAAACAAACAAGTAAATCAATGACTACACACGTACCAATCGTTGGGTATGAACAATAAATAGCACTGCTTCACCTCGATTCAATTTATAGGAATTTCTAAAACAAAACAAAACAAAACAAACTTCACTCAATTTCATCCATTAAATTCTGTTTGAAGACCTGGCAGCCATGGAATTTTCCTTGAAGGGGAGAATTGTTTCCACCTTCTGCAAGACATTGGCTAAGGATGGGGTTCTGCACATTACAGCTTTTGACAGAATGTTTCATCACTAACCCCTTGGAACCAGATAAGGACATTCAGGGTGCATTGGTGGAAATGGAAAACTTCTGTTGGAAGGCAATTGGTTTATTCAGAGACCACCAATGGGTTAGCTGAGGAGTAGAAATCAGAACTGATAATGCTTCGATCCCTACCAGGCTGCTGGATGTTTTGGATGAGGATTGATCTAAAAGCTACAGTCTTCATCCCACAGATGCTCCGGGGGCTTTTGTTTTATACCAGCCTCCTGGGCCTAGAGCTCTCTTCACGCAGTCAATAGATTTTTATTATGACTCAATTGGACACACGCTCTTTGCTTGGGAGAGCTGTCTCCACGGGTGAAGTGAACCTGGATCAAACTCATTTGGACACAGCTCAGCTGACTTCAGGCTTTGGCATGGAAGAGGCAATCTGATAACATTTCTGTGCCATCACCCTTAGCTGTCAAGACCTTCCAGGCTCAGCTCCCCAGACCATACAGAAGGTACATGGCTGATCACCAGCGTTCAATCCCTGCGATCAGAAAAGCCTTCCGAACCAAACTCAGCTTATTATACAAATATCTTATACTCTTGTTTATAATGAACATGGGGAGAGAATGCATCATGAGCTAGAAGTAGTGTTATAGGAATTCATGAACCTGTTTTGTTGTACATGTCAGCAGCACAACTTCACCACAAGGCAGGAGGGAACGAGATAGCATCATTTCATAATTGTACATTTCAAAACGGAATATGCTTTTAAAAGTAGCTAGTTAAAAGTAGTTAGAGAGACACGTAGCATAGAAACAGGCACTGAGCATGGAATTAGATTGAGGTTCTAGTCTATTCTCTAGCTTCCTGTCACAGCTGGGCACAAGCTAGTATCTTTGGGCATATTTTTAAATTTCCCTTCAATCAAAGTACCCATATCAATAAATGAGTTTTATTTATGACTCCAAACACCATCCTTTCAGGGTTTAAATTGTACAATTCTATAAGGGAAATAGCAAATGTGGCAATGATTTAGGATACTTCATTCTTGCTAAAACATCTTTGCAAGATATTATAGACAAGAGTGTTCAAAGTTATTCAGGCAATACAAATTTTCCTGTGGGCAGTAAAAAAAATGTGCTTTTTAATTGACTGCTATTATTGAGTTTAAAGAAACTGCACATATTGTAAAGTAGCATATATTTCATTGACCCTTTTGTGAGGGATCCTCACGAGCAAGTCAGCTTTGAAATGTGACTGGCTGAAGATGCGGCCCTCATTAAGCAGCAAAATGGGTGTCTACTGTGTGGACTGTGAAAGCCTCTTTCCAAGTTTCTAGGGAAGGAGACTCCAGCAGCAAAGTCCACAATCCCTTGTATATATATATATATTTATTTATTTATTTTGCGGTACCGGGGATTGAACCCAGGGGCGTTCTACCTCTGTTCTACACCCCCGGCCCTATTTTTTTATACTTTATTTTGAAACCAGGTCTCATGAAGTTTTGGAGGGCCTCACTAAGTAAAGAGAGAGAGAGAGAGAGAGAGAGAGAGAGAGAGAGACAGGGGAGAGAGAGAGAGAGAGAGAGAGAGAGAGAGAAAGAGCTGAGGCTGGCCGCGAACCCGGATCCTCTGGTCTCCGCCTCCCAAAGTACTGGGATTACAAGCATGTGCCACCACGATGTTCTGCCCCAATTAACTGACACTGTTTAGATTTTCAGGCTAAAACATAGCATTTGGTGTGTGTGCCAGGGATGGGGCAGGTGGAGGGGGAAGCACAGCTTCTAAAATATTCTTTTAATTTCATAAAACTCTGAATGTTGACCTTTCCTATGAGAAGCCTCATTTCATTGCAGTGGCTCAGTGTGCTCTGTCCAATAAGCAAGCAGATGCTGGAGGACCACTTTGAGGACTTCTACATCTGCTGGGATGCAAAATTGGACTTGGGACTGCACCACTGTCAGGGTGCAAGGGAGAGCTGGGAACCTGGGCTGGAGCCCAGGGAGCTAAAGCCATCAGAGAATCTGTCCTGAGTTTTGAGTTGCTGGGTGAGGTTGCTTCAAATGCCAGAGATCTAGATAGATTCCAAAGAACAATTTCAAGCCACGTAGCAGCCACTTCTCTCTGCTTCCTCATATCCCTTCTCAGCTGGCTGAGTCCTGAGCCTGCTTTCTATAAGGTAACCATGACTCACTGTCACCAAACTTTCTGGCCATTGCCCTCTGTGAGCCCTTTGCCCCTCTGACAATGCCAAGCACTCCCGCCTCCTGATGCTCTCTCTCCAATTGTTGAGTGTGTCCCCATTTAATCCAGGGTTTCCCTGCTGACTCTTAAGTCTTTTTTTTTTCTTTTTTGCAGATTTCTTGTTCTCTAAACATACTTTAAATGGTGATGCCCATTTTCAGCCCTTTTCTTATCCTGGCATGTTTTCCATTTTCAATAATATTATTTCCTTCTCCCTCTACCAAATTGTCTTAGCAGCTGAAATTCTACCATCAGACATTCATTTCTTTCCAATTAACATTGTACAATGCAATATCCCCTGCAAAGGATACTTACTAAATTAGTAATGTGTCAGAAGACATTTGCTTCTCAGAGCCACTCACCTCTGAAAGGTGGGACATAGCAGATGATGACTCTCCATTTCCAAACGAGGGAAGGAGGGGAAGAGAGGACTGGGAGGGTATTAAGAAACACCAAAAAAAAAAAAAAAAAGAGCTCTGTTTCCTGTACAGATTTGTTTAAGGTTTTTACTCTTCCTCAGAATTCTTACCAATGTTATTGTCTTTATGACAGCATTTTTCAAAGACAGCAAGTTTCTACCCACGATTGCTGTTAATTACCCAACCGTCCCTGAAACCTCTCTCAGATGTCAAGAGTTTTCCCTCCCCTTTCTTCATATATGTTAATTATTTAGTAGGATTAATGACTTATTACTGAGATTTCAGCAGCAGCGCCAATATTTCTAACTGCTTTGAGCAATGTAGGATCTGCACCACAGCGGTGAGATTTACCTTAATGCTGCAAGGGATAGTTTCCTGCGATCAATCAACAAACCCCTAATTGGGTTATAGTGATCAGATGTACCCACAAGGGTTGATTCTGCAAGCAAAGGATTGGAAAGAGAAATTTCCTAAGATAAATCCAATTAAAATTTATATGCAGAGATAGAATAGGAAATCTAAAGGAGAGACAGCTCAGTCTTTTAAATTAAATGCTGAATTATGCAACAGATTTGCTACAACCTTTCCCAACAATCTTTATTCACTCATCCTCAGACCCTTGGGGAAGTCCCTTCCACTCAGCATACTTGTCAATTGGTGAAATTAATTACTCTTGTTAATGACATAAAATGTTACTCCGTGAAGTGTGAAGACAGCATCGAAATATATATTCCTTGTAATTCCACTGGATGAGATGGATCCTCCATAATTACAGTAAGCTACTTTCCATCTAACGTCAAAATGCTAATGCGAGGAGTCCACATCTTCATATCTGAAACAGACCACTGTGGCTCTCAGTTGGGTGGCTTTAAGCATCCTACAGTGTTAGGGTTCTTGCAGGTGCTGGCATCCCTGTATGGAGCTTTTCTAACTGTTTCCTGAGAAATAATAGCCAGAATTTATGCATCAGCCTCTGTTGATACATAACACATGTTAAATTATTTAAGTCTAGTTACAACCTTTTGAAGTAAAGGCAATTATTATCTCCAATTGATTGATGAAGAAACTCAGACACATAAAAGTAAAACATTTTGCCCCAATTCGCTAAGCAGCCAAGTGGCAAAGTTGGGACTTGATTTTCCTCATTATCAGTCTGTATTAACATTGGAAGTTTCTTTGGAAGCTTGATAGGATTCCATTGGACTATAAAGGCAGCACGGTTGGAGGGCAATGGGTAGGAAGATAGGAAGTGAGTTCATCTCAATCCTTTCTTCTTGCTGGTTCATCAGTGCAAATATATCTTGGGCAAATATTTTTATACTATGTGCTAAGTGCTTTTGTTAGGGGGTGGGGTGCTCCTTGTCCTTATGGAGATTACAGGATGATGGGGAAACAGACAAGGAAGTAAGTAATCAAAGAAATATATAATAGTGTACAATATGGGTGATGCGAAGAAAATAATTGTAAAGCAAATTGAATACCAAGGCACACACCTGTTTCCATAAGGTGGTCAGGAGACTCTCAAACAGTTGTGTATGGACACACACACACACACACACACACACACAGGAAAGGCTTCTCAGAGGAGGTGGCTTTGGTGCTAAAACTTAAGAGTAAAGAGTCATCAAGGAGGAGTTTGGGAACAGAGATGGGGAGTGGAGGGAAGGGGAATATTTTGTGTTGTGTTGAGGAAGCACCTGTACCAAGGGCTGAGCAGAGGAAGGTCTTCTGCAGATTGAGTAACTGAGGCAAGTTTAGAGTGGTTTTTTGATGAGGGGCAGAGTTTCCTTTGTCTTTACATTTCACTGCAGCTGAAATAGTGACATAAAGTTCCTCTTTAAAATGATGAGCATTTTGTGATTTCTATAGTTTGCATACAAAGAACTTGGAAATGGGATTTGAAATTCACTGTGTAGTGCAGGGGAAAGGTTGAGGGGGTATTAATGTGGTCTCTGCCTTGGGCTGGGGGTACTTCCATGGCCTAAGGATTTTGTCAATACATAGACTGATGTTGAAAGGCAAGGAGTGTTTTTATTAAAGGTGGCTAACTGTCCGCTTTTCTATTTACACTGGGAAGAACCCAGGGGGGCTGGCTTGTACCAAATGAACATCTGGATCCAGTTTTATTCCCCTGAATTTCAGGCACCTTCTCTTTTTTTTCTCTTTTGTTTTTTCACTTTTATTTTGCAAGAAAACAATACATGACCAACTTGCTTTTCAGGCACCTTCTAAGAACTGCTTGCACTCTCTGGGTAACAGACACGATGGCTGTTTGGCTCGACTCCTCAATTCAGCAAGTAGTTTCCACCCCCAAATCTGCTACTTGAAGAAAAAAATTAACTTGTCTCTCCCTGTTCCAGAAACAATCAGTCAGAAGCCTTTGGACATCTTAGAGTATATTTTGCTTTTAACCAGTACGTTTTTCCCTCTAAAATCTTACTACATCCTCTTTTCAGCTTCCTTTTGTATACCACTTGGTTTTTATCTGTGAGACAAATGGATCATACCGTTCAGGTTAGCAGGGACTAGCGGAAACAACTGGCCACCCTCCAACTGACAGGCTTTCCAGAAACAGAGCTTTGAAAAAGTAGAGACAATCTTCCTTGCAAGAGTCCACCCCAGAACCACTTTTCTCTTGTACTCTTTTCAGAGTTAAGTTTGAGACTCTCAAACAAACTGTTGTGTATGGACATACACACACACACACACACACACACACACACTCACACACACACACACAATGGAACTCACCAGTCAGGTACAGTGAGGAGTCTCAAGTAAAGGAGAGATTGACAGGCCAAAATGCATGGGAGTCCAAGAGTGGAGGCAAAAAGGAAAATGGTAAGATGTGGAAAGAAGAGATGAGCATCTAAATCAGCCATGGTCATATTGGTGCATTGCACAAGTAATTTACCAATCAACTCTGGCTCATGGGGAATCAAGACCTTGTTTGGAAAATTCGCTGTGCAGGGCAGTTTTTCTATCAATAGTCATACTGTGTCCACCTTCTTTGATAATGAAGACTGGTCCTTCCGTGGGCCAGTCTATGCCTTCCATGCCTCTTATCTCCATTAGCTTGGAGATAAGAAGTTCAGAAGCAAAGACTTCTGAACTCTGGCTGAATTCTGGCTGCACCACTTTTTAGTATTTGCATGTGTGCAAATTACTAACCACTGTAGACCATCTGGAATACAAATGATTTTGTTTGAGAGCTAGTGAAGAACACACAGGACAAGCTTATTAAAGGACAGGGCCAGGGCCTTTATAGTTTTATCAAGTCCTCCAGGTGTTTCTGATACCCACCAAATTTTGAGAACCATCACTTTAGGGGATGAAAGATGAACCTATATAACAAGTGCCTGCCTGACCCATTGATAAGTGCTTTTAAATTAGGATTCTGTTGTAAAATGGAAAATTTTATCTTTGAAATCCAAGTCTTCAATTTCTATATGGATTCTATCACTTATTAACTATGGGATTTTGGCTAAGTCATATAACTGTGTGAAGTATAGGATCCTCACTTATTAAATAGGGATAATAATGCCCCCATCCAAGGGTTATGGGTTTAATGGATACGGTGGCTCATGAGAGGTGATTGATGGATATTGGCTGCAGAATTTCTTTTTATATTTGGATATGTGTTCCTACCTAGAATCTTCTAGGCATAAAACTTATGTGAATTTGACGCCATAAAAATTCTCTCAAGATTTTTCTAAAAGACTATATCTCTCTTGAACATAGGAATTGAATGTATGTCTTGAACATAGGAATCGAATGACTGTCATTGTATTTACCCATAATAGGATAGTTTTTGACATAAAATGTTTTTATTATATAACATATTATTCCTGTGTGCTCTCACTTTTAAAGCCTCCAGCCTGGTTCTCAAATCCATTCAATAAACTGATTTGACTTTTCCTAAAAGACTGAGGCAATATTTTACTTTATGGGGTTAGAAGTAGTTTTTATAAACTATGTACAAAGGCTCTTATGACCAGTAGCCTAGCTTAACACAACCATAGGTTATCGTAGCTAAACTATGCTTCCAAGTTTAGCCATCCTCACTTCATTAAACTCCAAAAAACAAAACAAACCTTAACATATTAATATTTTGGATAACCCTCAAAGCCTTTAAAATATCTGATCCTGAATACAGGTTTATAATAGATTTGTCATTATGATGATGATGTAAAAATAGTTGCTCCTAACCAGAGGACTCCCCAGGGAGCTGTCTCGGTCTGGCCCCTGCTCTGGCTGGTGGTCTAAGGGAGAAAGTGGCTGGAGGGTTGAGATGGCTGAGTGAAGCCAAAGAGAAAAAAAGTAGTGGTGTCCTTAATGACCACCCTGCTGAGACAATCCCATCTCCAACCAGCAAAAAGGGAGCCACAGCATTAAGTGAGCAACAGCCCCCAAGCAAGGCATGAGCTTCCCGCGTGTTCCCTTATTTTGTTCTGACTTCTGAGTGGGCCCAGCTGCTTTAGACCACAGTGCCCACATCCCCCTCCATCTGCACACCCTTGATTTTCTCATTCCTTCCCTTTCTGGAGCCTTCCTTGTCTCTGATGTCTTTTCCTCCAATAAATGAAATCCTAAATGAAGAGTTCATCTAGCTTTTCCCTGTAAAGGCTTCCTCTATCCTACCTGACAAATGCCCCTCTTCCTCAGTGGGCAAAGGGTAGACTGTAATGTCATTTAACACCAATTCAAATTCTGCCATGCTAACACCTAATATGAGCAAAGGATACTTGATTTAGGGACACTCACTAGGAAAATATATAATAAGAACTTCATATTTCTCTTCCATTTCCCCCAGCATTTGTAGATTAAAATGGCCAAAAGGACAACATTAATACTAGAATTGAAAAATGCAGGTGCTCTTGTGCAGTTTACAGGGACATGTGTTTGCTCATTTACATTTTGGAGGTTTTCTCTTCTCCCATCACATAGAGACAGGTTACTTTGCTCACAGGGAAAAGCTCCACATAAAAGCCTCAGTGAAACTTGGAGCATGAGCAGAGATCATTGCAAGTTTGCTCAGGTTTTACATGAAACATAAGGCACCAACAGAAGCCGGTGAGAAGGACTGTGTAGGAAGGTGAGAAAGTCCAGGAGATTCTATCCTGAATTTCTCACAGCGAAAATAGATCTCCTGCCTATGCCAGACCAGTCACGTTCCATCTCATCATGTTGTATTATTACTTATTTCAAAACATTACTACCACATAACACTACCTTAATATATTTTGTGTTATTTGCACAAGGCTCATTTCTTTTCTTGGGCATGTAAACTCCAGCGAATCTAGAACAGTATTGGGTCTATGGTAGTTGCTCTATTTTATATTTGTGAAGTAAATGAGTTCACGCCTGTTAAGTATTGGCTTTCTCATCTGTATCATAAGCAGAACTACTACTACTGATCTTGCTAGACTGCCGTCATGACCAAGAAAATGATATCCACGTAAAAGACCAGGGGGTCATGTGAAGTCCCAAGAAATGCTCTTCTTATCACGACAAGACATTATCTTGCCCAAGATGTTTCCCCAGATGTTCCATGGCTTGGAAGTTCCAACCTTAGATTCCCTTATTGGGTTTTCAGAGGACTATTGTTAAAATGTAAACTGCTTGCTTTGGTGCAATAATATGAATTAGATGAGTTCTCGTCACTTAGCAACCATTAGCAACTTTAAAATACAGAAAGAGTTAATTTTGAATTCAATTTGAAATGTAGGGAAGATCTGAGCTATTCAGAAAGTGCAGCACTGGTTAGTAGGAAGAATTGGCTGGGGGAGGGAGGGTAGAGAGGGAATAGAGAAGCAGCAGGGTGCTGTGGGCCCTGGGTCCCAAGGGGACTTAAAAGGAAGAAAGAAGTATATGAATGACAAACCGTGTCGACCCTGAAGTAGTAAGATCTACTGTTAGCCTTGGTCAGCAAAGCACAACTCATGATGTATTATTTTCCTGACTTTAAACAATGGAAAATGGTAATCAAAGGTGTCAAGTTTCTAAGGAGGCAGCACAGGGCAGTGGTTAAGGACCCTGAATCCTTAGAGAGGCAGCTGAGTTTGCGGGATTTAACATACACCACCATGGAACAGTGGGAGAGTGACTTATGTCTCTGTGTCTGTTTCCTCCTCTGGAAATAATCATCATCATAATTGTATTCTAGAATTGTTATGTTTCGATGTAGGAGTATTCATAAAGCACTCAGAATGCTGGTACTGAGTGGGTACTGTATAATCATATATATGAATGTATATAGGTAGCAATTGGGGGCACCAGAATATTTTAAAACTTCTTAAATTCACACACACACACACACACACACACACACACACACACACACACATATATATATATATATATACATATATATTTATATTTATATTTTCACACACTGAACATATTCGTGTAACCAGAATCAGAGCATGAAACAGAATGTTACTAGGTCCCGAAGTCTTCCCCTCATACTCTCTTCCAGTCATGTAGCTCTCCTTCCCCCAGAATAACCAACATCCTGGCTTCTAAGATATATCTTGCTGATTTTTGTACTTATATAAAAATGATCATACCATGTGTAAACTTTTGTGTCTGGCCTCTTGCACTCAACGTTTTATTTATGCTATTAATTTGTGTTGCGGTGTACAGATAAAAATCATTTATTTTCACTGCTGCATGCCATTCCATTTGTCAATTTACCACGGTTTGTATATCCATTCTATTGCTAACGGGCATTTGATTCATTCCTAGATTTAAGATATCACAAATAGTACTGCTATACACAGGCTGTTAACACTTTTGGTGAATATTGTATATATGTTTTATTTGGTATATACTTATAAGTGCAAGTTCTGTCTTGTAAATGAATGAATATAATCAGGGTTAGAATATACTGTAAAAGAGAAAATGATTGTGCGATAGATACTCCCCTCACTAGTGTGTGAGAATTCTCCTTTGTTGTTGCTGCTGCTCTTCCGGTGGATGCAGAGTCGTCTCTCATTGTGGTTTTACTTTGCATTTATGGATGACTAATAAAATTGAACACCTGATTATTGGGCATTTGGATACTCGATATTGTGAAGTAACATCTGAAGAGATCACACCAGGCTGGCCCCATTTTGTTAGCTGTGGCTGATTCCATTTTGTAAGCTTACAATTTTGTAAGCTCCCACTCACTGGAAGTTCTGAAACTTCTGATTCCACTTCCCAGAGGCAGGGCGAACAGTCCCACGGCCAGAGTAGAACAAAGGAAATGCCTGGTCACTAAGGAGGGTCATCAGCATATCCTGTATGGTCAGCTCCATGACCCAAGCAAATCAGCGTTCCCCCTGCACTGCATACCTTAAGATACCCAATCAATTTGTAGGGTGCTTATTTTGCACGGGCTTGTGTTAAGTAGAATCTATATAAACTCAGGCATGTCTTTGTTCGGGGCGCAGAATCCATTTTGGGCTATAGGGGTCTGGGTGCCCGGCTGGCCGTATCAATTTTATTTTTGTTTTTGTTATTAAAAGATATTCAATAAATTTTTTCCTTGTAATCCTTCACTCGGGCGAGCGGTCTCCAATTATTCCCAATCTGTGGACCTAACACATCAAGGTTTGAACTTGGATTATTCTAGGTCAAAAGCCTGTGCTCTCTCTCTCTATCCCTACGCTTTATTTTTTTTTAATAACTGCCTCCTTCCAAAGTTTTACTGAGAAATAGAAGTATTCATTTAAAAACCAAGGGTATTCACTGTTTTTTATTTTGTGTTCACTTTTTTTTCTTTTAGAATTTACAGGATTATCCTCTGGTAATAGAGCAGAGATAGGGGGTCTCCCATAGAACACATTTTTGCTCTTCCTTTTGTTGCTATTCAGAGTGGAATTAAAAAATTTATCTCAGCTCTGCAGGCCAGCTCAGAGCTCAGGGGGGGAGGGGGAGACAATAAGGGAAGCTGACCTACTTCTGGAAGCTTTATGACACCATTTTTTGATGACTGCAAGGTACATTGAAGAACCAGGTGTGTGTGTGTGGGAGCAGGTTGGGGATATGCCTGAGAATAATGACCGCACAGCAAGCCCCTGGGTACTCTGTAGGGGACTATGTGATCATGGCTTTGGGCTTTAAGTTTTAATTTCACCATTAGCATATGCATGGGTATACTTAAATTTCCTGCACTTCTTCCAAATCTTTTTGCAGAGAACTTAAGTAGGAGAAAGTTACTGTTTTAAGATATAAAATTTATAAAACACCAGAGTTGTTCCTGCTTTTCTCTACAGTTATGAGAGTGCACATAAATCAGTGCATGTGATCCTTAACATTCTGCGATTTTATAAACACGATCCTGAGTGTCATCCAGGATACAGCTCCTATGTTTTTATTCTCAGCCACAAAACCCACTTTAACTTTTTGCCTTTCAGATACAACACTGAACTGCTCTTCGTTTTTGTAAAATGGTTCCAGCTAATGAATACATCTTTGCTTATGTTCAGATCACAGTATTCCCTTCTTGAACTTGAAAGAAACTTCTTCCACAAGAACTCCTTCTTGAATAAAAATTATTTACTATAAACACACACACACACACACACACACACACACACACACATACACACACAGCTATATATAAGCTGGGGACATTTGAGTGGGGAGGTACACCTTGAGTCACCTGTGTCAATTGGAACATTGCTGAAAACAAAATAGACTTTAATAGCTCAAACTGTATGCACTCAGTTTTATTCTGACCTTCCCTTGTCCTTCACTCTAATGAAACACTAATCTTGAAAAATGAGGAGCCCTTTGATGACTGGGGCAGTACTGTGTTTTTCTGTTTTGTTTGTTTGTTTGTTAGTTTGTTTGTTGCAGGGTGACATGATGGGGCTCTAGGTCAAAGATGAATGCATCTACTAACAATTGGAAACACTGTCTTCAAAAGCAAGGCTTGGGTCATTGAAAGACTGTTCAACAAACATCACGCTTATTAGGAATTTAGAAGCAGCAAACACAATTTCAGCCCTCCCAGCAGTTAGTACTGCAGTCACTATTCATGCTGGGGGGATCCTTCCTCACTGGCAGCCCCAAAAAGAGTCTCCTGCTTCCCTCGAACTCACATCACGACACTGGACCCAGACACACTTCTGACACAGATTTTCCTGGACTACTTACACCATTTGCCTTATTGCCCAGACTAATAATTAGTTCAGGAAGAGGCTAGATTTTTGCTTCAGAGATTCCATCATATTATATCCTCACTACCAACAGGCCTGCTGTCTCGCTGATTCTGGCATTTCTCTTGACACTGTGTTTTTAGGGAGAGCAAAGTCAACACCTTCAGCTTACATTCTCATGACATCTCCTTGACTCAGCAATTATACTAAATGTATTTGCTCATTCAATTAGCATCTAAATACCTATTATTAGAGGCCAGGACTGGAAATAAGCTCTGGGCAAACTGTTCTACAAAATAGATACAAAATACTCTGAGCCTTATCATGATGTGTAATTACAATGCACCAAAATAAAAGTATATAGAATAATTAAAAATAGACATGATTTGTGTATACACGGAGATCACAGGACACTGGGTGTGGAGGAGGGTGGCAGTATGTAGGTAGACTATCACATACCTATGCTATTGGAGTTTTGGTGCTTGGAAGGAAGTGAGTTGCATGCAATGATACTGAAAGACAGAGAAAGATGTAGGTAGACATAGTGGTTAGGGAGGGCTTTCTGGGGAGGTGGTATTTAAGTTCACACTCAAAGGATGGGAGAGTCAGCCATGGGAATAGTTAGAGGAAGAATGTCCCAGGCCGAGCACAGTGGCACATGCCTGTAAACCCAGTACTTGGGAAGATCACAAGTTCGAGGCCAGATTTGGCAACTTAGCAAGACCCTCAGCAACTTAGCAAGACCCTGTTTCAAAATAAATAGAAAGGACTGGGGGTGTAGCTTGAACATAGCATGCCCTTGTGTTCCATCCCCAGTAGCAAGAGAGGGGGGGAGAGAATGTTCTAGACAGAGGCAGGCAGGAATGGACTTGGGGAGTTTATAGAACTGAAAAGCGGTGCATATAGGGGAAGCACAGTGTCTGAAGGAAAAAGAACAAATAAAAAAATGAGGATTTATCAGAAGGACACAACTGAATAATCATGCAGAGATGACTGCACAAAGCTATTTATCTCAGCACTGCTCATCATACTGAAAAACCTGAAACAGCCTAAATGTCTAACAACACACGTTATTCACCATATAAATTGAACTAAAAACAAGAATCACATGATCATTTCAATAGATGTGGAAAAAGCATTTGGCAAAATTCAACACCCATTCATGTTAGGAACTCTACAGAAAATTGGAATAGAAGGAACATACCTCAACATCATTAAATCAATATATAAGAAACCCAAAGCCAACATCATATTGAATGGGGGAAAATTGCCAGAATTCCCCTTAAAAACAGGAACAAGCACCAAGAGCTGGGTGCATGTATGTTAACACCAAACTGATACTCATTGTGATGTGAGACTACAATGCACCAATAAAAACATAAAAAGAAAAACAGGAACAAGACAAGGATGCCCACTATCACCACTCCTTTTCAATATAGTCCTTGAAACTCTTGCCAGAGCAATAAGACAAGAGAAAAATATCAAAGGAATTCAAATAGGAAAAGAAGAATTAAAATTATCTTTATTTGCAGATGACATGATCCTATATCTAGAAGACCCAAAGAACTCAACCAAAAATCTACTAGAGCTGATTAACAAATTCAGCAAAGTAGCTGGACACAAGATCAACCTAAAAAAATTAGTAACTTTCATATATGCCAACCATGAATCCACTGAGAAAGAAATCCAGAAAACAATTCCATTCACAATAACTTCAAAACCAATCAAATACCTAGGAATAAACTTAACCAAAGAGGTAAAAGACCTCTACAATGAAAACTATAGAACACTGAAGAAAGAAATCGAAAAAGATCTTAGAAGATGGAACGATCTCCCCTGCTCCTGGATAGGCAGAATAAATATTATCAAAATGGCCATTCTGCCAAAAATGATCTATAGAATCAATGCAATCCGTATCAAAATACCAACATCATTTTTCACAGATCTAGAAAAATCAGTCATTAATTTTATATGGAGAAACAAAAGACCCAGAATAGTCTAACAGTGAGAGACTTTAAATAAATTAAGATTTATATCCACAATTTAAAATTGTGCAGTTATTAAAAATGAGATTGAAGATGGATGACAGTGTCATTTATGGTTCTGAACACAGATTCTGGAGCTAAACTCTTGACGTTCAAATTGAGGTTCTGCCACATAGTAGTAGGTGTATGATCTTGAGCAAATCATATGACTTCTCTGTGCTTTAGTGTCCTTATCTGTCAGACAAACACAACAATCTAAGATAGGTCTGCTTTGAAATGTATATGTGCTAACATATGTAAAGGTCTCAGAAAGTATCTTTGTATACTCGCTGCCATTGTATTCATCATCGTTTAGATTTATTGTCCAAGAAAGCTGGCCAGTATAAAACCTAAGATGCCAGTCATACAATTATGAAATAGCATGGCTAACATATTTTTAAAAAATACCTTTGCATCAAAATGATAGAATATAAGAGAAACAGGCCGGGCGTGGTGGCGCATGCTTGTAATCCCAGTACTTTGGGAGGCGGTGACCGGAGGATCCGGGTTCGCGGCCAGCCTCACCTCTCTTTCTCTCTCTCCCTGTCTCTCTCTCTCTCTCTCTCTCTCTCTCTACTTAGTGAGGTCCTCCGCAACTTCGTGAGACCCGGTTTCAAAATAAAGTATAAAAAATAGGGCCGGGGGCGTAGCGCGGAGGTAGAATGCCCCCCTGCGTTCAATCCCTGGTACCACACACACACAAAAAAAGAATATAAGAGAAACTATTAATGTGGTTTTCTGGATAATGATTCTAACTTTCTTTTTTAATATATTGTTTGTATTATGTGTTTATAATAATTAGCCTGTATTACCTTTATAATCAGATAAAATAATAGAACTAATTCCCTTTCATAAAAATACATGTTTAAACTGGGCACAGTAGTGCATACCTGTAATCCCAGTACTTAGGAGGCGGGAAGATCACAGGTTTAAGGCCAGCCTCGGCAATTTAGTGAGGCCCTTAGCAACTTAGTGAGACCCTATTTCAAAATAAAAAATAAAATAGGGCTGTGGCTTAGAGGTAGAATGCCCCTGGACTCAATCCCGAGTGTGTGTGTACATATATATGGTATGCTTCCCTCCCTCATTTCCAAAGTCTTTATAGTAATGGGATTTCAGAAAACAATGAATGAAGAGGTAGTAGCATTAGGTCATCGCTTTTTCTGGCTAGCGTCCTTCACTCTTTCCTTTGACATTTCATTATAGCTTTTTAATGTGTTGAGCACTATGCTGGGTACTGGGGATACAATGGTAAGTATGACGAGAGCTCTCCCTTTAACAGTTGGGTGATCTAGTTCAGATGGAGTTATAGGTAAAAGGTATAAAGAGCCCTCTAGGTGCCAATGGTGATTCCATGTATTTGAAAGGCTTCATAGAGGAGGAGACTCATCAGGTGAGTCCTGAAACATGGATAGAGACTGATGGAATGATGAGCTTGGAAGCCACAGCATTCTAAGGCCACATTGTTGTGTTTGGACGGCATGGGGATGGGAGGCAGCCTGTTGGGCATATAGGACACAAGGACTTCCAAATAGTTGCAGCTTCTGGTAAAGAGAGGACGTGAGACTGGAGAGGTTGGCAGAGGAGAGATCCTGGGAGAACATGTCTACCGTGCCAGGAAGTTTGAACATAATCTCAAAAGCAATGCATGGGGAGCTGATGAAGGATTTTAAGGAAAGAAAATATGATGATGATCAGATGTGTGTTCATGTGCGTTATTAACAAGAACAACGTGGGTTCTGGAAGCAATTCAGCATTCTTCCCTATCTAATGGTAGAAATCATCTCCTTTACCTGAGACATGGAGTCATGCCTGAACAAGCCTGAGCTGCTCTTCCTCCTTGTGCCTGAGCTACAGGGCAAACTGAGGCCTGTTGATGGAGTCCCCGTGAAACCTGGAAGCTCCCTGAATGCCAGTTTGGCACCGCAGTTAGGAAGAAAGCTACTGTAATTCACTTTGGCATGACTGATGAGATGTTCAGACCTTGTTTACTAAGACGAGAGAGAAAAAAAATGATTTGAAGGCTCCCTGCGCCGTCATAATCTTTCTTTCAAATCGAGATGGCATAGTTTATATAGCATTGCAATTTCTAGCAAAATCTTCTAAAGCTGCCTTATTTAAACAATTTAGAAAGACTTTAAGTAGTAAAACGACTTTCATTTTAAGTAATGCCATAGTATAGATGGATTTACACCCAGAGCAGAACATGACTTGTAGCCTCAGAAAACCTTTTACAGAAATCTCTATTTGCTCTTAATAAAGATCTGTCACAAACCCACAGTGTTATTTTTCAAGTGGCTATAATCCATTTTCTCTCGATCCATCAAAAGTAGATAGACCAGCCTCCACAATATTTTCATGGACTAGGGCAACATATTAATAGTGTGCTCCTGAGCATATTATAGAAGGAAAAGAAAAGGTGGTTAAGAACAAATAAAATTAAGATCACCTAGTATTACATGGATTACATGGGAGTCATCATGAGTCTTTGGACAACACATCCCTGTTGTGAAACAGGGTTCTCTGAATTGAGAGACTAGAATTGGAGGTCACTCCACACTTAATGGGCAGACAGTTTCTGAGGCAAATGGAATTAATGAAAAGGAAGGGTAGAGAAGAAAACTAACACCATGACCTATGAATCCACCAAAATTAAGAAGCCAAAAAGATCTGTTGGATATATTCGATTTCTCCAAGATACATCAAGGTCACTTTTCTTACGGCACATTTATCTTGCTGGTTTTTTAAATTTTGTTTTTCAGTTATTCAAGGTTTCCTGATGACTTATTGGAAAACATTTTGATTTAATCAACTTCACTTGTGGGAAACAATTCCTAGATTTTCCATTTCACAATTAATTCTTAGTAGCTGCTTTAATAAATAACTGTTTCAATGGGTAGAGAGAAATGCCAACAAATTATTATAAATTTCTTGAATGTTTTTTCAGTTTAGCATAATAACTCTAAATCTGCAAACCATGTGACCAAGGTAATTTTTTGTTTTAAGGAGTATAGTGAGGCTGAGACAGGAGGATCCCAGGTTCAAGGCCAGTCTCAGCAACTTAGCAAGACCCACAGCAATGTAGTGAGACCCTGTTTCAAAATAAAAAGAAATAAAATAGCTCAGTGATAGAATGCCTCTGAATTTAATCCCCAGTACTTAAAAAAAATGCAGAGTGACAGAATTCTACTATCCTATAAGTAATCAAATTATGAGTTAGAAGAGTTTGGTATAAGCGCCAAAATATGCATTATGCATGTAAAAAAGGGAGGAAAAATAAATATAACATTAAGGAATAAATGAAATATTTTAAAAATAACATTCTATTCTATTACATTACTAGTCTTCCTCACCAGATGCACCATGTAAATCAGGGCATATTGTAAAATTATGATTCTTTTAGAATTTGGGACACAGGAGAGAATGTTATTATTGTTTACATAACCCAGGGGAAATGATGATCCTTGATAACATTTCTGTTACAATCTGTGATTCACATCCCTGCAGTAACTTCCAGGAAACACAGATTTTGTAGAGCTGAAAGGAGTGCCTTAACTAGCAAACATCTGCACAAAGGCAAAGGGAACTGTAACTTGTGTCTTTGCATTTAAGCCCTCTAGAATTACTAATCAAATGTTGGGCAGGGTCTCACCCTGAACCCCAAGATTGACTCTGTGCCAAATGGCTGCTCTGACTCAGACCGAATGCAGACAAAATTGACCTTGGGAAGACCAAAGGGAGGGTTAATAACCTGAGAAGCCTTGATTCTAACTCCAGAAAACAAATGCGATCGCCTGGATTGAAAAGTGCCATCCTCCAAGCCATCAATCAGACTAAATTCTGTGCCTTATAAAACCTGCTCACTTTTTTTCAACCAGGACTCCATTGACGAATCCACAGCACTAGTGAAAGCATAATTTGTTTTAACAACAATTTTTATTGCTCATTTTATAGCCTGAATCTATAGCCTTAGGATGGTCTTGCTACTATGACAGCAATTAATTATGCTAAATTCTTAAGTGATGTGTTATATGGTATATATAATGTGTATACATGGTGTGTTATATGTATGTGTGTTTTATATATGCGTGTGTATGTGTTTCATGTAGAATAATATATAGCTCTTAACAGGGACTTTAGTAATGACCCAAAGGATCCTTGCTTATGAGATGTTACAGAAACAAAATGAGCAATTTGTAGTAGTTGGTTATTATATAAGAAGAAGACTCTTGGCATTGGGTAAAAATAATATAGAAACTGCACAATTATGTAGCTGAACTCAGGTGCACCGATATGTTTTGGGGATCTCTGATGTACTGGTCTTTCAGATTTGAATGTCAATAAGACATGGTCAATTTTGGGAGGAGCATAAAGTCTAGTCTTCTGAAAGTAAGGTAGAAAGAAATTCACCTGGAAGATTCAATAAGGGAGACAAGGAAAGGTGGGGAGCCAGTCAGGGATTGGAAGCTGAGCCTGAGTGTTGGGGAAATGAAAAGCTTTGTTGACGTTTTAGTAAAGAAAGCCAATTGGACATCTTTGGGAAGTAAGTCTGGGCAGGAGAATAGGGCCCAGTTGCTGAAGGTTCTCATAAAGCCAGGAGAACGATGTTGGACTTAACTCAGAAACTGAGGGAGAGCCATAGAAGGAATATTAAAGAAGGGAAGTGACAAAATTGAATGTGACTCCTCAAAGAAATGGCAAGGCATTTAAATCATTTTTTCTGCAACTATGCCAAATGCTGAAAAAATAGTTTCTCTATTGACCCAAATAACATAGAAATCACCTTAAAAATAGGTGTTCCCTTTTTGGTTAAAGGGGGGTATTGGCTAAAGTCACATGGTGTTCTATATTGGTGGGATCCAACATGTTTTATTGCGTATCAATAGAACATCTACTGCATAAGTAAAACACAAGTCTGCAACATACCCCTGCCCTCCTCTTTTCTTCTCCCAGAGTGGGTAGTTTCATATAATGATCACCCAGTTTCAAAGGGCTTTCGTTCTTCAAGCTCATCACTTGAGGCTCTGGGGATAGGCTGCCAAGTATTAGCATTTATGATTGGGAGATTGTGCCCATAAACATTCTTGCAAGGTGAAACCTAGTTCAGAATGAACCCATCAGCCCTGGGGGAGGTTAATTGTGGGTAATATTTGTCTTCTACTCTCAAACAAATCAGTTAAAATAAGAACACAACAGCATTTCCATAAAAATATTAACATTGTCAAACATGTAAAAATGTTTCATTATGAGCACACACAGATTCTCTTTGGAAACCAGGAAATATACTTTGAGATCTTGATTATATGTTTTACTCTTTAGAAATTATTTTAGGCCATAAAATGGCATTATTCAATAAAATTAAAGATTATTACAGAATTTGGTTAAGAACCCAAGAATCTGGGCCATAAGCTGGCCATCCTTTCCCACCAGTTTCCAAAGGAAATGTATGTACATATAACCTCCAAACTCCAAATACAGAACTCTTGCATGAGTTAGGAGGGACCTTCTGTAGAGCTCCTATTGCCTAAACAAGATTGGCTAAAAAAAACAAGAGCCAAAAGAGGCTGCAGGGGCATCCTTCCCTCCTATCTCCTGGCCACCCCCAAATCTGAGATCTGACCTTGCTGTGGCTAAAGCTGTCACTCAGAGCCAGGGTCTGGAAACTCAGAGGAAGCTTGAAGAAGCATTTTTTCTAATGCCCACTGCAGATTTTATCTAGAGAAACTTCAATAGGTCTTTCTAGGCTGAGGCATCAAGAACATCCCTGAGCAAATGACACTTCATAAAGAGATACAGACGGAAGGAGTGGTGGTGAGCATCTGGAGACCAGGGTCAGACAGGAGATGAAGGAAAACAAAGAGAACTGGCTACTTCTCTCTAAAGCACTATAAGGAAGTCCATGTGGAGAAAGACTGACAGTTTCTTTTGCCTCTTTCTTCTCAGCTCAGGACAGTGACAGGTTCTCTCCATGACTTCTCTGGCCCAGTGTCCTGTGAAGTATCTCCAGCATGTCCACAAGGTGAAATGCCTTGATCCTGACTCAATGTTGTGACAGGACTAGATGGAGTGTGTGGGGATCTGGGAGAAGAAACGAGGCACTTTCAACTTCCTCCTACTAGAACTCTCCAAATCACAGTGACACTCTATTTCCTTGTCTTTACGGCTCATTTTTGCACTATTAACATCAAAGATTTGGGGACACATCTCACATATTTGATACATACCTTTGACACTACTTTCTTTCTCTTGAAAAAAAAGCTCTTGTTAAATTAATGGTGCAACTCCAAATCACTGAAATTTTAGAATTGTAATAGGGCAACATATGGAGGTATAGGAATAAAACCTAGTTTCACGCTTTCAATAAACTCCAATTTATCACTTGGAATCTCTGGTTTATAACTTTAGTCTTTTCATGCAAGTGTCATTAAGGAAATGGTTTTGAAGAGCAATTCCATGCCAGCTGTCTGCTGTCAACAGCATCTCATTTCTCATCCTTGGGGAGAGTCCCGGTCCCTACACTTCTTGGATCCCTTGACAGCTGGGTTCCAAAATGAATTATGCCAATCGGAGTCACTTTTAGGAGATCTGGAAAGTGGAAGAGGTGTCGCTTCCTTCTCTAGCAGCAGCCAAGTGAACGCTGACAGATGCCTAGGTAAGGTCCTGCAGGACTTCCTGGGGGAGCACTGCTGAGCCACTTACTTGGGTTCTGCAGGCAATCAGGGCCGTTGGCAGCAGTCCTGCATGTTCACTGTGTTTCTAGAGATCCTGAAAGCTGCTAGTGTTTTTTTCTCCTGATCTTTGCTTCTACAGCCCTCTCAACAGTTACATCGACCTCTAATTCCCTGTATTGTAGTCCTTTCTGCTCAAAGTTCTTAGAGTGACTGGAAATAAATTGTTATCATATTCCTCTTTTTCCTTTATAACACTCTTCTGACTAGAGCTGACAATTTTTTTTTAACAGCAAGGAGTACTTTTGTTTTTTGTACTAAGGATTGAACCCAGGGGCATTCTACTTCCAAGTTATACCCCCAGCCCTTTTTTTATTTATTTTTTTGAAATAGGGTCTCACTAAGTTTCTGAGGCTGACCTCCAATCTACGACCCTCCTATCTCAGCCTCCTAAAAAATGGGATAACAGGTGTGTGCCACCATGCCTGGCTAGAGAGGTACTCATTTTGAAGGTATATCTTTGTCAAAGAAGAGATTACAGTAATATTGAGGACTATTTTTGACCTTATTTAGTTCCCTGTCTTATCCAACTATTTTCCTTTGCATTTATGCTTCCTGTCTTTAGATATTCTCCTCTTCCAATAATATCAGTAAAACTGACTAATTCAGTAAAAGTGATTAATTCAAGGTCACACTGAAAGCCAGGGAAGGTGTTATGATTAAAATTTTAAAAATTCAATGACCATTCCAGAACATCTTATAGTATTCTACTAGCTCACCAAGTAAGAGGGCAACTCATGGGCCATAATTCTACTAATCTCAGAAAGTGTCCCATGGTATAAGCTCTGTAGACTCTAAGTTATCATTTCTCTTTTCTTGGTAAATGGAACCTTAATCTTTGTCAATGCTTTGGTCCCCTCTCTTCAAATTAATATAACAAACTCAATGGTAACTGCAAGATTACTGGGGACAGCTCTATGATTGTTAGTTGGCATGTAATATGCTTGATATACTGAAAAGTATAATAATGAGAATGGCAAAATATCATTATCTCAGACAACCTTCTAGTAGCCGATATCAATCCGTCTGTGGGCTAATATCTAGTGAATGACGTATCACATCAGAGGACCTCCCAAGATTCTAATTGCACTAGTTGGCAATGTCACTTGAAGGACACCTGACTGACAATCACAGGGACCTAAATAAATGTTTGCTTACTCAAAGATAAGCTTTCCAGCATAAAGCTAAAGGAATTGAGCAAGTTTGGGAGTACAGACCACAGGCGATACTTAAATGAATAAATGTAGAATGCAGACAGTTCCGAGGGCTAATCTTTTTAAAAAATAAATCATATAAATAAATATAGCCAAGTTTCTACCAAGAGAAATACGAATTTTCCACCTCAGAAAGCAATAGCTTCTATTAATTAAATCAACATTTTTCACCCAAGGATAGTAAATTTTAAATAGGAAAAAAAGTGAAGGAAACTATGCAATCTGCAATAAGTCAGCAAGGCAAATGGAATAACTGTAGCCAGTTCTTAAAGCAGAGATAAAAATGTTAAAAATCAACTTACTGTCGACTAAAATAGAAATATATGGATGGATGCATAGCTATGTGCATATCGTATGTAAGTAAATGAAGGTCTTAATGGCTTGCTTCCTACATTTTAAAAAATCTAATTTTGACATTTTATTTTTAAAGCCAATGCTTTTTAACTAGACTTGTAGTCAAGTTAAAAGCAGAACCTGTGATTTGTGACATTTAGACCCACTAAGTGCTCATGAAGCATCAACTATGTTACCCACTGATCCAGGTGTTGTTACTATTGAGGTGAGAAACTGTCTGGGTCAAAAGAACTGAATTCAAATGTCAGCTTTGCCACTCAGTAGTCATAGAACAATATTGTATTGGGGTAATACCTTGAAAATCCTTAGTTTTCACATCTATAAACTTCAGGGTTTGTTTTGATGATGATACCAAATGCAACCCAATATTTAAATTATGTAGCAGAGTGCTTGGTTCACAGTCAATCAATACCCATTCCTCTCAGTTTTTCCAGTCTCACAATAATTCGAGTACTTTGCACAATTGTCCTCACACCCAGAAGCTGCCCTGCTCCCTCTTCTTTCAATTTCTCACCTCCCCCAAACTTCATCTGGGAACCCACTTTTATGGAGATAACATCTGAGAACAAAGGGGGTCTAACACCATGAATATAATAATAGCATGTATGATATCTGCCCATGGAGGCTTGCAACTTCCAGATTAAGCACAGAAAGGAACACAGGGTGGCAAAAGATGGAAGGCTTGAGGTCACTGCTACAGTTTAGATCTGGACCCCCCCCCCATGTCTTAGAGGCTTAGTCCCCAGCTTGGCATTAGTGGGAGGTTGTAGACCCTTTAGGAGGTGGGGCCTTGTAGGAGGGTTAGGTCATCGGGGCTGCACTTGAAGAGGTTGTGGGACCCTGATCTCTTCCTCTCTCTTTTTATTTCACCACCATGAGGGGGACAGGTTTTCTCAGCCACATGCTGCCACCATAATGAGTTGCTCCCACCAGGCCTACAAGCAGTAGGTCCAACTGACAGTACACTGAAACCTGCAACATTGTGAGCTCAAATACACCTTCCCTCTTTACAAATTTATTATCTCAGGTATTTTGTTATAGTAACAGAAAGCAGACTAGCACACTCACCTTCATTATTGTGGTGACTATGTGATATCAGTTACCCAAGGCAGTGGTCCCCCTTCTATCTTACGTCTCAAGCATGGGAAACAGGTTCACAAAGAGTAGGCTGTTATTGCAAGTGTCATCTATTTGTTTGGTTTTGATCTGCATGGGTGAGAAACTCTTTCAAGGCAGTAAACATGTACATGAACTCACTGGAGGTCCTTTCTCTTGATAATAATAATAACACTCAGTAATCCATGAGTACAAATACCTTATTATATTGTACAGTAATTATTTGCTTGATATGTGTGTGCATCTCTCAATCTAGCATATCCCTAATGCCCAATACCCTGAGCCTTAATGGATACTTTCAAGTTAATGCAATAGATAACAGTGAAGATGATAATAATAAACACAGCTTTGTGCTTGTCCTCTCTGGGCCTCTCACATTCTGAAGTCTGAGGACTGGGTGATGAGTGATGGGCTACATGTTATTGAATGAAGAAAATGGAAATTAACACTTTCTTTTTCTTTTAAAGAAAAAGAACCAAGTAAGAAAAAGAGGCATGTTTGTTTGGTGGACCAGGAACACATTCTCCTTAAAAAACAACCCTCTGCCAAGTTTTTGGCTTCTGTTTGTTGCTGTTTTAAGGTAAACACAATTAGGAAAGAAAATAGCAAGTCTTTAATAAAAAGCACAGCTTACTGTTTATGTTTTCTCTCTAAGACTTCTGGACTTATTTCTGAGAATCCTTCTTTGCTACAGAACATCCTAACTGTTAAACGCCACCAAAATAACTTGTTGTACCACTCTGCCTTGGAAAGAAGGGAGAGTTCTCATTCCCTAATTCTTTTCAGATTGTGGTACAATTCCTCAAAGTCTGAATATTGAAACTATACTTTTCTCCCATTTCTGAAAACACAGTTTTATGTTCTCAAGTTTTACCAGGCAGTCAGGTAGAGCTATCTAATCCCATCTTAATTGCTTCACCCTAGATAAGCAACTATAACTGATGATAAGACCCCCAAATGAGTTAATAATCATTTGAGCTTATTCTTTTCTCAACTCTCTACATTTGTTTTGCCAGACAGGCAACTTCAGCTCTTGCTGGTGTGGTTAGTGAGAACTCCCCTAACAATCTTTTGGTGCACTGCAATCTTCTAATTTATTAGATTCTTGTGGAGTTTTTTCCTTCTTCTAGTTTCACACCTGTGTGGAACCATAGCTATATCTAATTCCAACAAAGTGAGTTTCTAAATCAAAACTCACCGTGTGTGACAATTCATTTCAAAGTCTGGAACACGTGATGGAAAAGGGGAAAAACAGCCAGAAGACTTAATGCACAGCATTAAATCACTCATCAGATCACTTCTGGGTCTCCCCCGGGAGGTTCTCTACCACCCACAGAAACAGTCTCTCTGGGAGATATTACATAATTGCTCATCACAGACCACTTAAGAAGATCTCCTTATGACTGGAGAACCCTTGGGGAGACCTGGAAGATTCTTTGGAGAGGTGGTTCTCAGCTCTCTGAAGATCCTATATTGTGAAGGACAATGATAAGTCCTCAGAAAGTAGAGTGTTTACAAGTTACCCCTGGTCTATAGGAACACTGGGAGGCAGAAGAGCCCTGGGCTCTTCAAGTGGTTTCTTACAGCAAACATTGCTGGTGAGGCAAACATCCACTTGGAGTAAGTGGACACTGTACTCATAAACACAGATACCGATGTGGGTGGACACGTGGGTGCTTTCTCACGCACACAGACATGCAAATGCGCCATGTGTGCACTGCCTAGCAACAGATTCAACACTGCCCCTGCTGGTGTCCTCATATCAGCACTTATCTGACCACTTCTCTGCCTGTTCTCTATGCTTTGCTCCTGTCTCTCTCCAGATCAAAGCATTCAGTGGTTTTATTCAGTGCAGGAGAAACTTCAGAGCGTACCATCTAGAGTCTTCCTTCATATGGTACTAACTGGAGTGTAGTAGACAGGATAATAGTCCTTACAGATGTCTACATCCACCTTAATCCCTGGAACCTGGGAATATGTTATCGTCCATGGCAAAAGGAACTTTTCAGTTGTGATAAAGTTAATCTTGAGATGAGGAGATGATCCCGGTGAGCCCAAGCATATTCTCAAAGGTCCTTAATAGAGGAAGGAAGAGAGTAGGTATAGAGAGGTGTAATGACATAAGCAGAGGGTGGAGTGATGTGCTTTGCAGATGGAAGAAGGAGACATGAGCCAAGAAATGCAGGTGGTCTCTAGAAGCCAGAGAAGGCAAGAAACATATCCTCCCCTTGAGCCTCCTGAAGGAGTACAGCTCTGCCAGCACCGAGATTAGCCAGGAAAACCTACTTTGGATTTCTGTTCTATAGAATACTATCTAAAAATTTATTTTAAGCCATCAAGTTTGTGGTCATTATTATATTAGTGATAGAAAACAAACACATGTACCTTCTACCTTGTGTCTCATCTTGCTGAAGCCTGGGGTAAAGCTGTGTGCTTTTAGCCAGTGAGCCTTACAGAGCCTCACTCTGCAGCTCCTGCCCATCCTCTATTCAACACGAGGTGACTCCTGCTTTCCCTGGACACCTCGAGGAATTATCCCGAGATTGCCTTAGAAGTCCTCTTACTCACAGGCAGTATATTAACATTGCTACTCTTATTTTGAACTAACATTCAACTTTCCGTGACATCCTCCCCCAAATAAATTTGGCTTTCTCTCCAAATAAATTTTAACTTCTCTGGAGTTTACGGCATATTATTTTCTTGTTCTACCCAGATTTTGTAGCATGATATCACTCACAAAAAAGCACTCACTTGGTATTTATCAGTTTGGTTTTTGTAAGCTGAAAAATATTAAATACTTTAAGAGGATATATTATAAAATGTTCAGGTAGACCCCTTTCTAAACAAATGTCTGGGATTAAACTTGGCAGTGGGTTGTCACAGAGACTCCTTGCTTTTAGAAGTAGTATCATATAATGACTCTATAGGGCTGTGATCCTGGGAAATAATGAAAAATAAAGATTTAGGTAAGAATATTGTAAAGATAGTAGGAAGGAAATGGTAGAATTAGAGAAGGCACTAACCCCCCAAAACACTTTCCCAGATGCAGTATCATGCCCTGGTGCATGTGTAACACTCTAATAATGGATTTAAGCTTTAAATTTTAGGGCTTTGAATGAGGCATTCATGTGGCCTGAAAAATCCATTCAGTGCCAGATACTGAGGATATATTCTAGTAAAGTTAGAGGGGAGACTATAATAGATTTTCCCATTTTTTTCCATCCAAGAACCTCTTCAATGATGAGTTGAAATTTACAGACAATAACCTTTCCTAAAGGATTGCAGTAAAAATTTTTAGGCTCCTCCTGTATCGGGGCATGCATATCAGCCAGGTTCTTAAAGAACTGTGTGGGTTGAAATCCTAACTCCCTCTCTTAGTGGTTGGACAAATGTTAAGTCTCTCTGGCCTTCATTACTCATCTCTATACGGGGGATTATAGGAATACTTCATTGGGCTGGGAGAGTGAAATGAGACAGTGTATGTAAAGTTATCAACAGGATGCCTGGCACATGCAACCTCATGAAAGATAAATTGTAATTATTATTAGCTCATAAAACCTTGTGGGGTCACTTATATAATCTTCCAGAACACAAACCAACTGAACCTGCTTAGAGATGAAGGGAGAAGGATCAGCTATAGGAAGAAATGGCATAGAGAAGAGAAGAACTAATTGGTAGGAATAAGGTCAATGTTTGAACAGTTGCCCTGAAGGCAACATAAGGCCTATCAGATGTTTCCAAATATATCCCATCCTTACCACTAGTATTTCCATGGATGCACACACTGCTTGTGACAACAGAACTAGGAAGGATAAAACACCCCGTCTTTTCTGGCAACTGGGCGGAAGTCAACCACTTTACATGTTGCACACTTCTGACAGCGTCGTAACCACAAAACAAGGAATTCCCCCAAGATAGAGAAAGGTATCTCCGAGAGAGGGGCTAGAGGCCAAACGATAGGAACAATTTGATTCCCTATGTACATAATTTGTAAAAGGAGAGTACCAGCCAGGTGTGGTAGCTCCTGTAATCCCAGTACTTGGGAGGCTGGGACAGGAGGATCATAGGTTCAAGTACAGCCTCAGCAACTAGGGAGACTCTCAACAACCTAGTGAGACCCTGTTTCAAAACAAAAAAATAAAAAAAGTACTGGGAGTATAGCTCGGAGGTAGAATTT